>JAQGCH010002314.1:0-12947 GCA_034699485.1 Nanhermannia elegantula
CTGTCGGAGAGAATGTCGCTTCATGTGAAATATTCAGTTATTTGAGTAAGTCTTGTTCCGCTCCATAAAGATTGAACATTCTTAACATAAATTCAATTGCTATATTGTGTGGCGGATCCTAAATAAAGTTTATTCATTCAAACATTCAACTCATTTAATGAAACCTTTTTCACTTAAATACACTTTTTCTCTGTTAAATCATTTTTTTAAAGGCTTTTAAAAATGTTAAACGTTAAGCAAATAGATAGTAGAAAATAATCGATTCTTAATTGATAAATGGCTTTAATCTATTTATTTTAAAGTTGTTATGAGTGAACGCCACTTATGCTTTATTTCTAATCTTCACTGTTAGACATAAATTTTATTCTTTTTTCAAAACATAAGATATTGCGAATGTGAGCGTAAAGAAGTGAGAGTTGTTTTCCAGTGAAGAAAAGGCAAGCAAATTGTGACAGAGGAGAAGTTAACTTTAACGCTATTTGTTATATAAAATATCAATTACAAGCAGTACCAGTAACTCATGCCATCACAAGAACATAATACGCCAGAAAGAAGTGCTGCTTTACTCAAACAGCTCTAAAAACGAAGTGATTTTTCAGCAATAATCGTTAATTCAACGAACGCATCATTAGGCAAAAAATGCAGCCTTTCTTAGTAGAACAGACTCCCTCTTAAACAACAATTCACTGATAGTCTTCTTTCGTTAGCGTTTTCTGAGCTGTTTTGACACTTCAAACAATAATAATAGTTATGAAACTAAAAAACGAAAGCTAAACACAAAACTCATTGAAATGGAATGAATGAGAAAAATTACGAAAAAAGCCATAAAAATAATCAATTGAAAGAAGAAACTATTAGGCATTTGTTGAAAATAGCGTTTTCCTCATTTTTGAGATTATGTCACTTGTCTTGTATAATGTAGTATATGTAGTATATGTTGTATAATTGAATTTTTAGATTTAATTACACACAAAAATAGTATGCAATTCATACAAATATTCAAAAGCAAAATATGCATAAATTAGTGATTAATATTACTGAATCTTTTTAATGATTTTAATTTTAGCGAAATTGCCTCTCTTTAGAAATCATGGAACAGAAAAATTTTAATTGAAAATAAGACTTTAAATCTAAATAAATAGAATTCATTCAGATTTTATGAACTTTTTAGATAAAGTTTAAAGTTTTAATTGTTATGATTTCTTGTTTTTTGCTTAGTTCTAAAAAATTGATATCTAAAATCTCGTTTCAAACGGTTTCAAATACTCATTGACTTATACTCAACATAATATGAATTTAGCATTAAGTGATGCTTTTTCCTTATATCGAATTCACTTTACTATTTATTAAGAGATTTTTTGAATCTTAAGAAGAAATGCGAAGAAATTTAAACTTTTTAATAAGTAGACAAATATTAAAGTTTTTTATATATAAAAAGACTTATCTTATTTTTCTTATTTTAGTGATGATAATCACTACAAAAGTAATGGCTCACAATCGACATATTATTTTGATTGCATTTTCTTACATTCTTTAAATGAAGGCCTGAAGAATGTCTATTAGTTCAGAAAAATTAGACCATTTTGACTTTCCTTTTTTAGTGTAAAATAAGACTTTATTTTTCTGAAAGAAATGCTAAAGAAAGTACAGTACAGTACTCAAAATGATTTCTCACTTATTGCTATTCTTTATTTGATAATTTAATTGTTCTTTTTAATTCTGAGAACTCAAGTTTACTTTTACTAATATTTGTTTGGTTTGATTTAATAAATCATAAATACTCAATAAAGCACAAAATTACAAAATAATTACTTCAAAAATGCAAATTAAAGTTTGGATTTTTAAAAATAAAACGACTCACTTTATATAGACCGCCACTAATTTAATTAAAAACAGTAACTTTAATCCGGATTAAACAAATATATTAAATATTAGGATTGATGTTCTATGACTGCCAGTAAAAATAATCCTTTTTGATAGTGCTGGGTATTTTCGAGAAATGAACTCCTCGAGTCCCGAAAAAATTTAGCCTCGAGATTCAAGTCTCGACATTTCTTGAAATTCAATTAACATTTGAAAACATAATCTGACTTTCAAAATATTTGTTGTTATTATGAAATTAAGAAAATATGAGAATTTTAATGAATACAAATCTACAATTAATTATTAAATTTCCTATAATTTTTATTTAAAAACACGAGCTTATTGATTAAATGAGGCTTTAAAGATGTGCACTTTTTAATAATGAGATTACAAGCTTTAGAGAATATTTTCTCAGATATAACAGAATATATAATATATCGAATATTCTCCTTTTCCTTAATAATTTACTAGACATTGAGTGATAATTGGCCTTTGACGACCAACCTTCCAGATTTTAGGATATTTAAAAAAATCCAGTACGTAGTCTCTCTTTGAGTTTTTCTCAAAATAAATATTTATACAAAATTATCCTTTGGCCCCACTTTCATTTTTTAAGCTGTTCAAATCAGTGTTCCTCAAGGCTCGAGCCTGAGCCTAACAAAATGCCAAGAAGCTGAGCCTCTGAGCTGAGCCTAACACCCTTGAGCCTGAGCCTTGACCTTCGAGCCTGATTTTGGTTTGAAGTTATTCAAATAATAAATATTGTTCAAAATTTTAATGCTATGCCATATTTAAGATTTGAAATAAATTCACACAGACTCAGAACACATTTGATGATTAAATAGAGAGTTTTGAAGTTTATAACGTTTCTTTGTTGTTCCATAAAATAATAACTTATTTATGAAAAGTTAAACTTTAAAAACTTTTACGGTTTTCCTGCATATATATATATATATATATATACAGTTTTCAGGCTCAGAGGCTCGATTAGGGTGAGCCTGAGCTAAAACATGAGCCTGAGACTGACTAAAACCTCTGAGCCTGAAAAACCTGAAAAAAGCTCTGAGCCTCGAGCTGAGCCGCCGAGTCTGAGGCATTGGTCCAAATAATGTCTAGTTTTTAACTCCATTAGAATTAGTCACCCTAATTTAGGTTTCAAGTGATAGTTTCTTGGAATTCAAATTTCTAATACTAAAGTCTGTACTGTTTTATTCATATTTTCAAAAGCAAAAATTTCGAGACTCGACGAGACTCGAAGTACCCCTTGACCCAGACTCGAGACCTAATATCCAACACTACTTTTTGAATAATATATTGAACCTAAATTCTTCGTATAACATAAGTCATGTATTAACACCAAATAGCACTTAAATCACTTGACATTTATTAACGTTTATTTAATAAAAGCTTTGATGGCTATTAATTAATAGTGAAAGAAATAAGTTTTACTATGTCTAACATTTATTCCATTGAAACTGGCCCTAAATGGAGAAGGGGCTCGTACCCCACCAAATTTTTTCCCTAAAAATTATGGATATAAATACGCTACTAATTAAAGCACTGGTTCTGCTTCACTCAGACATTAAAAGGACTAACACAAAGGATGAACAATATTAATATTTTAAATCAATAACAAAATCATAATAATTTTCTTTACAGTTTTAGAATTTAAACTTATGTTTTAGCTTTACATGCATTGAGCTTTGTATACATCTTTTTGCTTCAGTTTTTTAAATTTTAACACGAATATGGCGTAAATTATGGTGTAAATTACAGTAAATATTAAACTGCTAAATGAGCTGTGCTTTAAAAATTTATTTTCTTACTAAATATAAATTAATTTAAAAATAATTATCTAACAAATTAGCGGTTCTGTTGTTTTGCAACTTATATAAATTAAACAAAACTCTAATATTAGCCAATGGAATATATGCAATTCTTTTTAATTTTGAAAAAACAGTACTAAAAAGCACTGTTATAAGCGGTGTGATCAGGTGTCCAGGAATGGTCTGGACAGTCCAGGAATTAAAGTTGGGCTTCCAGTGTCCAGGGCATACTCATTCCTGGACTCTAAATGTCCAGGAATCAAGATAATTTTGATATCTTATGATATATATACACTAATTTTGCTAATGAAAAACAAATTTAATTTTATTGTACTTTGAAAATGCTCATCATTAAATTAACTTACTTAAGCAATATTATTACACCGGCAGATTTTCAATTATAATTATATCTCGTTTAATTAAATATTATTTTAGTGATTGTCTTGATTTTCTTTCATCTAAAATTATTTTTTGATATATGTCATTGTTACTATTAATATTTATGCTTTAATTTGGCATTTTTAAAAATGTATATTAAATAAAGGTGTTTAAATAAATGGTTTGAGTCAATTCAAATGTTTGCACCAAAGAGGAAAACCTGTTCATTCGACAACAAATATAAAATCGAAGAATTATCAAAGTGTTCTTCTAAATAATTTTTTGCGGTGTGTTTGAAATTTTTGAAAATTTTTCCAATATAAGATCTGAATAGTATTTTTCTAAAAAACATAGTATTTTTTAATAACATAAATTCAATTTCAAACGAAAGAAGCAATTTTATCTTAAAAATAAAATATGGGATTATTTTTAAATTTAAAATATTTTGTATTTGAATTTGATAAAAATTATTTCATTAATATAAAAATTTCATTATTTAAGTTTGAATTTTTAAAATTTTGTGCCTCACCAGACATAAAATGCCATTTACGGGACTGCATTAAAAATGTGTTGAATTTTTTTGCTATAGATCAAATATAAGTTAAATAAAACTAATTTATAAAATTTGAACCCAACTCGTTTCTATTTATTGTATTTCAGTTGTATTGAATTGTGTAATTTTAATGTTAACATTATTAATACATACCCAGTAAGATACATAAGAAAAATTTCTTTACAGATCCAAATGGATTAGTCTTACACTACAATTTGGGTTCAATAATGAATATATTATTTATTTACATTAGACGTCCATATATATAGAGTTTGTATGAGCTAAGAATTAATTTATTTATACTGTATTACACAAAACAATTATATTAAATGTTAGGAATAATATCCTATGACTGCCAGTAAAGTAAATAAAAATAAGCTTTTCTCAATAATAAATTGAGCCTAAATTCTTCATATAACAGAAGTTATGTATTATTTTTATTATATACCAAAATTGTCTCAACTTTTTGAAGCCGTGAACCCTAAAGATTACTATTCTTTTGTATCAATTTATTGGTGGTTCGGGTCGTGCACTAAATATTTAGTTTCGAATGGAGTCAATCAAATGAAAGAATTCAGCCCATTATCTGCTGTGCGAATGTACACACTTTGATATCTACTGAACAGTAACATAAACTTTGTAAACTCCTATCATATAAATAATGACATAATAATTCTATGATATTTCTAATATTGTTCCTCAACAACATATTTAGATTATAATTTCTAAGTTTTAAACTTGATTCAAGTCTTACTGTTATTTACAATATTTTTACTTACTCTCTATCTGCGAATAATATTCTCAATAATATTTTTGCTTATAATTTTCTAATTTATTAATTGCTAACCAAATAAAAACTCAAACTATGTATAATGTTTATAAGTTAAGTTCAAGCAATTAATTCAAAAGTTTAACTTTAAATAGAGGTAAGTGGGGATGGTGGGAATAGGAGCTTGCAATTGAACTTATATTTAATGACAGTTTCTGCAAATTTGAATGAGATATTTTAGTATAAAAGCCAAAAATGTCAGATTAATTATTTTATGTTATTAGAAAATCTTTCATCAGATAAATAAAAAATTTCCCAATTATAGCAAAATTAGAAAATTTTTTCGGAAAGCATTCATTTAAGGCAATAAATCTGCCACTAATTTTTTGACACTTAAATCTATGAAGTTATATTTCCTTATTTAGTTATTTGAATAATTTTTGCAAATAGATTGTATATTATGCTAAATAAAGTAAATTTAATACAAAATAGATTAAGATTAGTTTTTATAGCTTCAATTATTAATCAAGAGAAAAAAATCAATTTTCTGATAGATAGAAATCCATTTAATTAATGTCATTGTAGGTCAAAGTGATTTCAGTCATTTTTATTAGCAATTAAATGTTATATCGAAACTATAAAAGCTTTCTAATAGTTTTATATGTTAATGATCCCGACAAGAGTATCACTCGAAGACATAAATGCACAAATAGCTTCACTAAATTTGATATAATTTAAATAAATTCACAAAAAATTGAAAATTAGCTGAACTTGTTTTCCTTTGAATGTCGATACTTAAAGTAGATTTGATGTCAATATTTGTTTAATAAAATTTTGAAATAATTTGACAAACTTGAAAAACCTCTTTATAAAATATTTTGAATGAATTATTCATTAAACTAAAGTAATACTTGATAGCAATGCATAATTATTGTGCATTCAAATCTTTACACTGAATAAACTTATTATTTCTTTTTATAATTCTGACAAATTGTAAGCTCTTTTATCCTTTTATTGGCTTCGATGGCATGTTTTCGATTAGGAAATAAAAGTTTTTATGAATAGAATCTCGTGACTATCTTTATTAAAATAGCATTAAGTCTAACAAAGTATTAAATCTTTTGTGAACGTAAATTATATTTAAACTTCTGATGAAATAAACTTTCAATAGATTTACATATTATTTCGATTAAATTTTTCATTTGATTGAACTAATAATTCAAAATAACTATCGCTTAGAAATAAATAAACACTTTATAGCTGTTTAATCTGTTTTTATATATAATTAATGTCTATCATTAATAATAAACGACCGAAAAAATAATTTTAAAAATAAATTCCTAATACTTAGAACTGTTCAGAATCATAATAATTAATTACATAACTTTGTCTATAAAATACAGTCAATTATTGAGCTAAATATATCTTTTAATAATATTAGTTGAAAAAATATTCACAATTACTATTCATAGCATTTCTGTTTGGGTGGAGAAAGTCTTCATTCTATTAGAAAGAGAGTACTTTCATTGCAACTAAAAATTTAAGTAATGCGTTGATATATAAATTACATAAATTGACCGCACATTATACACCGTATGCTTATATATATCAATATTAGTGAACATAAAAACGGCTACAAATGATAAGCTTAAAAGCAGGTCTCATCGCTCTAACTTTTTTATGCATTTCACTTTAATTCTGTAAATGCCATTATCAGATTGTCTTTTGCAAAGCAGATCAAGCAGTAATGCTTCTCACCATCAAATAAGTTTTCATATTGGGTGGAGTGAAACACCCAAATGCTAAATCTCTTATACCCCTATACATTAAATTTCAAACTTTAGATAGACGAGTGTTTTTGAAAGTTAGGGTCAATGGAAATAAACGAACGGTAATACTTTTGTTGTGAGTAGAGATGAAAAAGTTGGAATAAACACTTTTTTATAATAATTTAGTTTTAAAATAAATTTTGGATCAGTTTTTGCGTTTGAAATATTTTACACAATTATTAGACTTAACGCACTAAATACAGATAATGCACTGATAGAAATTCGATTCATTAATAGAAATCCGTATGTATTTCAACAAATTCTCAACTTAAAGATAAAACAAATAAAAATCTTTTATTTTAAACAGACTTTCATTTCAAAAGATCAGAAGAAGTCGAAAGCGCTAAGATTTTATGAATTTTATTTTATTTCTTAAATTAATAGATTAAATAAAACTTTTCACTACGTGTAAAGAGTAATAATTCATTAATTAACAGACTTTCCTTGTTAAAAAATAAAAATCTTTAATTTACTCGTATTAATAGATTTTGTTGAAACCCATAAATTTATTGATTCATAAAAATGATATTAATTATGATTAATACCCTAATTCCTCACAGACAAGGAGCGCCTTATCTGCAAAAAGTGAAAATCTTAAGAAAATATTGAGTGCGACTTATACATGAACAACAAAATCAAAAAGTTTATTAAAATTTAATATAAATGACCAGTGCCGTAACCAGGATTTTAGGCTTGGGAGGGCTAAACATAGGAAAAATTCAATATGTAACAATTTTATATAATTGCTACAGATCTACACTTAAATTTTCAAAAATACTTCAGGGGCTATAGCCCACTCTGCCCACCCCTAGTTACGGCTGAGGAATGACAAATGATATAATAGTTCATTAAACAAAATATTTACTTAAATCCATCGAATTGTTCATCAGAATCTGCTTCATTAAACTAATAATTTTTAGTTTTCTTGTACTTGAATATTATTTACGGGTATTTGGTATTATTCGAAATTTGACTTAATTAATAATTATTTACAAAATATATCACAAAAATCACTTGAATGAGTCCTATTGATAACAAACGTTTATTTAAAAAGTTTTTTATCAATATATAAATGCAAAGATTGCGCGACTTATTCATTAACTAAGTTTGACTCTGAATTGTGAACATTTTAGAAATGCGACTTATACATCCGATGCGACTTGTCTGTGAAGAATTAGGTAGTAAAAGTGAGTTCAAATGAACTTTAATTTCACTGCAACTTAGAAATAGAATTTATTGGAAATAATTTGTTGCTCATTTATATAACCTCTAGTACTTGTCCCATATTATCGGAATCACCCCCAATACGATGGAGAACAATGTAAGTTGTGTTATGTTATGTGCATTTTTCAGTTGCATCGATGTTATACTCCATCACTCGAACATCAATCCCATATGAAAATCCCAAAAGAGCTTTTAGTTTGTTATACTATGTTGACCGTAAGCGACTTGAAATGGCCTCATTAAGAATGTTATGCACTTATCTATCCTTTCACACATGTTATTCTAACGGCTTTATAAAACATTTGGTCAAACAGTGACGTGATCTCAGCTCAAAACTTAAAAAAGTTAAGCTTATAATTAAAATTATATCTTTATTTAATTTAATCTACTATTGAATGGTTTATTTTGAAGACTTTAATTTATTTATCTATATTGAAAGTAAGATAAAATGCAGGCAAAGATGAGCTAACTTTTTGTAATTACTTTTAGCGAATCAGTGGTAACGCCACTGGTGTTGAAGAATAGCTAAACCAAAATACAGTTATCTTATATCTGAAAACAAACTTTGTTGAGTTTATTTAAGCAAAACACGAATCGCTTATTTTATGGTTATAGTAAAATTTAATGAAAAGTGTGAACTTCATTATAATAACATTACTGTAACTCGAAAAATAAATTAAAGTTTTGTGAGCTTTAGATTTGCAATGTTTCTCATGAATGGCTTAGAAAACACAACTGGCGTAAAAGTGTGTACCAAAGCCTGATATCAATACAAATGCCAGATATATTCAAATGTATTCATCTGTAATTTTAATATGCCTTCAGCTTTTGTGTTATGTTTGCTGTTTGATGCAAATAATAAACTCAATTTAAAATAAGCTCAAAAGCAGTGTATACTATAATGCAATGTGTGATTGTGTAAACTTTTTAATATGTTTTCATTTCATTTGCATTCATAAACAGAATAAATGATATTTCCTGATAATGTAGAGTTTATTATATCGGAATTTATTTCGTTTAAGTCACAAAAATATTTTAATCAAATAGAAGTGAATGCAATAATAAATTCTATTAATAATTTTTCAGCAATTGTTATAAAAATTAGTTGAAGCTTAAAATTAATAAAAGACTTGATTTCAAAATTAAAATCAAAATATTTTAATCAACCAAATACTGAGCACATGAGAAAATTTTGTAATTAAACTATTTGTTAACAAATAATGAAAATTTGGAAATTAATTTATGAAAAGCCTCTCATTATGACTGGTTATTCAGTAGAAATTGATTGAACCTAATATGAAAAATAAAAGCTCTGCAAATAGCAATTCGCGCACTGAGTATGCATTTTAGTACTTTTAGTAAAAATTGAGAGTTTCTCTTATTGTTAACTTCTTCGCATCAGAAAGTGATCGACAAAGTTGTTTCTTTTTTTGGTAAAAAAGCTGCTCTATCACAGTCGCCATCGCGACGCGACCTCTAACAATATTATATATCATTGCATTTCACATTACCATCTAATAGAAAACTTGTCAATAATCATAGGCCACTCGGATTCAATCTCGTAAGCGAAATAGGTTTCGCCACAATAAAAAGCGAACTCAAACGTGAAAATGCTTACTCAATGATTTTGCAAGAAATTGATTGCATTTAAAAGCTTTGCTCTAAGTTTTCCACTTTTTCTCGAGTGTGCAGAGAAGTAACAAAAAAATTGCATCCAATTTAATATTCTCTTTAAAAAGGCTGAAACTATGTTGTTATCCAATTTTGTTTCATTTTTCTTCTCTTACTGTTTTAAAAGTTTTTTGTCTTTTATGAAAAACAAGTGCAGACGATAATTGAGAGAAAGAGAGAGAAACCAGAAATAAAAAGTTATCTGAAAAGTACTTAAGTATTCATTGAACCATTGAAATTAATTTTATTTTAAAGTAAAATTACATTTTTCGAGATCAGAAAAAAATGAACTCAAGTTTGAAAGTTAAATAACAAATATTTTGAGTACTTTTCATGTATTGAATTTAAAATTAAAGAAAAACGTTTAGTAATTGATAATCAATAAGAGAACAAGAATTAATTTATGATTTTTTTTATTCTATAATACAATAATATTAACGTAGAATAAAAGATAAAGTTATATATCAATACATTAGTTTTCTCAGTAATTACCAAATATAAGATGAGAGAAAGAGAGAGACATTGCTTTATTATTTATTATAATAATAGCTTTAGTCACTCCATTGATTCATTCAATTTTCATGCATTTACAGAATGTTCTGTATCAATAAAAGGCTGTTTAATGAGAAATATCGATTTATAATATTTGCTTTTTAATTATTAGGGCCTAAATATCAAAAGAAATTTCATATAAAGTATTTTCTATACATTATATTAGATTTCATGCATTGCTGAATTCATTCATTCAAAACTATTTATATGTTCTGATGAATAAATGAAGTATACATTCATTAAATTAATTAATTCAAGAAAAACTGAAACTAGATTTTCAGCATTTTTAAAAGTTTGCTATCAATCGAAAATTTAATTAAATAATTTTCTTAAACGAAAAATAATCTCTTTGATCATTAAATCTATTTGGAAAATATTATATTAGTGAATGGCTCTCTCATTAAATAACCTCTTATTAAATATCTGTCTGACTTCGTTTCTATAATTCTCTTAATCTGTTTGACAAATCTATCACACAATGTGTTTGTTAAAAATGAAATAACAATCAGATACACAGTATTTTACAATAAATATTAATACAATTTAATATAGTGTCAATTTATTCTCTTGATTTAATTATTGATACTTTTTTACTCTGTATTACAAATGTATCGTCAGTTTAGACTTTCTTCACAGAGTCATCACAGCATATATGCGTTTATATAATCTTTAAAATCAAATCTTATTTATCTCTCGTTTTTAATGAAAAATTTAAATTAAAAAGACTATAAGAATGAGACATTGATCTAACAGTTAAAGTGATAGTACAATAATTTCTCAAAGTATTAACAAGAATTGGTATTAACGCTAGAATTTTTTGAAAATAATTATTTTATATTACGTATAGTATTGAATGTATTGATATATTAGAATGTTATACAGTATATGCCTTATATGTATGTTATATACATTTGCATATTTGAAGTATTTTTCAAATTTTGTTGTTGATGTGTCACTTACCTCAATATATTGAGCGACCAATATATTAAATTTGAATCTGATTGTGAAGTACTGTCACTGTTTTTTGAATAAAAAAGCTTGACTTGACTCCAATAAAAAATTAATAATAAAGTTAATGCAGTGTTCATCCAAACAGACTCTTTTACTTGAAAATAATATTTAATGTACTTATTATTAAATTTTTATTAAATTCACTTATTTTATTGAATTGATGGAAATTATACAATAATAAGTCAATCGCCTATTTATTTAATAATATTTTGTGTTACTTTTTCTCAAGTTTGATGTGTGGTCTCCTGTCTTGTGGCCTCTTATTATACATATTTACAGTGCATCTAAGTTTCAAATTTCGAGGTCCTTAATAATTGCACCAAACATTATATATATTAGAATAAAAAGAGTTCAATTTTGAGAGTTGATGGAGAGCTACTTGCCATCACTTAATAATGAGTCAGGACTACCATAACCACTTGATGCATCATCCCCTTGACGGTTGTTTGGTGGCGATGCGAGAGACTCTGTCTGTTTCTTTAGTCGATCTAAACTGTTATAAGAACTGCCGCCAAACATTATCAGCTCTTCGTAATCGTATTCGCACAGAATTCTGTTGTCATACAGATAGAAGCGGTCTCCTATGCAAAAACTAGATAAACAATACCAAATTATAATTATTGCGAAAATTATCGGATCAAAACATGAGCTAAGCTTTCCCTCTCATCATTTCTTTTATATATTTATATATTATTTCGTTATTTAAACAAAAAAGAAAAAAATTCTAATTAACTATTTTTCCTGTAATTTCTACTCTATATAACTCTCGTTTTTTCTCCAGAGTAACGCTTAAATCAATACTAAGCTAAACGTTAATTAAGCTAAAAATAATTTGCAAAATGGTATTAGAAAAAGACAAAACTGGAATTCAATTAAATAAAATACTGATTAGAAAACAAATAATTGCTTCTATTTTGGTAATAAATTAATTTTCTATTGATTTTTGAAGTGCCTCACCGGTGCGAACACTGATTGCATTGAAAGCATTCCAGATGATAGACATGACCCCCACGCACCCTCATAACCATCTCAAATCTTTTTTAAAACAAAAGTTATAATTAATTACAAACAAAATATAGAGGACTTCAATTTAATACTAACGCTGGAATAGTCTTATTACATGCGGAGCACAAACCAGTCGTTCCGAATAACCTTAATATGAGAAAACACGAAAACAAGAAAATATTATTTCAAAATTTGATGAGGTGTTGACCGTGTGCTATATTTGATAATACCTGAGATAATCGCGTTTGCAGAGAATCAGATTGGCT
>JAQGCH010002315.1:0-12946 GCA_034699485.1 Nanhermannia elegantula
GGTGTTGCATTGGGTGGTGGTCTCGGATATGGATATGGTTTGGGAGGCTATGGAGGCCTTGGAGGCTATGGAGGCTATGGAGGCTATGGAGGCTATGGAGGCTATGGAGGCTATGGATTGGCTACAGGTGCAGCGTCTTTAGGTAATGCTCCTTTAGCAGCACCTTTAGCCCCCGCACCTGCATTACTTGGCCCTGGTTTGGCGACTGGTGGTCTCGGTTATGGCAATCTTGGATTTGCCGGTCCTCTTCCAGGTCCAGTTCCAGCTGCCATTCAATCGCATCGAACATATGAAGTCAGACCCCTTGCTCTCCCTCAAGAGCCAGTAGTTCCACAAATTATTGAAGTTGCTGCTGATGAACAACCAGTGCAAGTGATTTTCAGATCCATTTCCAGTCCAGTCCTTGTCCAACAAGTTCACACCCCCGGAGCCCCCGGACAAGTCGAGGCCACACAATCAGAAGATGAACCGCATCGCGTTGTCCATGAAGTTCTCCGTCCAGTCATCCAAGAAGTTCGGGAAGTGATCCAACCATTCCGTCGTGTGACTCAAGAAGTCCGACCAGTTCTCGAAGAAGTACACACTGTTGTTGCCAAAGGAGAGGGGAGACTTAATACAGTTGTTGCACCCGTTGTCGCCGGACCTGCTGTTCTTCCAGCTGACGCTCTTCCCGCTGCAGGTGGTCTTTTGGCATATGGAGGCCGAGCATTTGGCGGTGGAGCATATGGTCTGGCGAGTGGTTTAGGTGTTCTTAAAGGACACGCTAAAAAGGCTGCCAAAGCGGCATAAATACCGCCATAGCTTATAGTTATCAATTAAATTCATAAATCATATTAATTCTCAAGCGAAGAGTCTCTCTCACTCTCTATTTCTAAATACAGTCTAAATCTACCTGAAAATAGTCACTAAAATGACTTTTCTTATAACTAAATCCAATAGTTTTAATCTGCATTAAAAAGTTCTATTTATTCATTATATATCATGTCTTAGAAGCACAAAATGCTGTTTATTACTCAATGTATTGTAATTCACTTTTATCAAGAATTGAAATCAATAAAACTTTTTTTATAAAATTTAATCTTTTCGTAAATTTTTCTAATTATAAAAAAATTAAATAAAAGGTTAAATTTTAATAAAATAGAGTGTCTTAAGACACAAGAGTTATAAAATAAGAATTATTTCTGTAATTTTGATAGTTTTTATCTGACTTAACGCTGACTTAAATAATCGCAAATCAGTTTTTGAACCATTTATTAAAAAACAATTGAGCAATAATTTTGAGCAAAAAATTTGAATAATAATAAATAAAATCACTATATTGTATGTAAATATCTATTATAATGATTACATGTAATAAAGTAACTTATAGTAGCCCTACATTGAATGGTACCCAACGCTCGCGCGTCTGACCCCTACTCGAGAAACATTGCTTACAGTTAGACTCAGTGCAAAATATAATTCCCTATACGTTGTATGCGTTTGAAAATCATTTTGTATTTTGTTCAGTGACTGAAAGTTCAAATAAACCATTTTATAAATTATTATTAATTAAGAGTTAAGACAACTTTGCTTTTATTGGATACAGTTATCATTAATTATTATTATGTGTTTAGACTGTATTGAGTCAGACATGGAATCAAGTTATGAAAGCGATGAAAACCATGCACTGAATGAGACCTCAAATCGTTCAATAAATAGTTTGACTGAATATCCATTCATTCAAATCATGTCTTACTTCACAATTCTCGAGAGAATCACTTTTTCAACAGTTTGTCACAAATATTGACAATTCATTTAGATCTGTCTCAACTGTTAATAAGCTTACAATTTTAGGTCAAAGGTCATATCCCAGTACATATCGTATGTCAGAGTTAGGGATGGCTCTCATCATGAGAAAGTGCTTTAATGTGACGCATATTGACCTCAAAGGTTTCACTATATTGAAGACCAATGTAGACAAAGGAGAAGATAATGTGGTGGTGAAGATCGCGAAGAACTGCCATCGCTTACAGACCTGTGATTTTGGGGGTCTTGATGTCGACCAACAATTCATATCATTTGCCAATTATTTCAGTCAATTGAAGAAAATTGTTTCTCAATATATGACTGTCAGAGCTCTCAATAGTGTCATCGATTTCGCAAACTTGTAATCGATTGACATCTCTTATAATTATTACATTTCAGGACGACTTGAATTCAAAAGATTGGGTCAAGACATACGAGAAATGAATCTTTTGACCCGTTATGTATTGGAAGAATCGGCAATGAGAGGGCTTTATGAAGGAAATGGTAAACTTCTCACTCATCTGTCGATTAATATAATGGATGTCAAAGTTTTTTCAATTATATGCACTTTTCTGAAAAGCCTCACATTTCTTAATCTCTCCCTTTTTACTAAAAATTGTGATTTCACTCAATTATCAAATTTGACTTCATTGCAAACCCTTATCATTAATGCTGTGGTCGATGACCCTAAGGTCAGAGATTTGGTCACATCTCTCAAAAGCGTCAAACAGATTGAAATGAATATCTATTCAGTAACGGATGACTCTCTTCAAGAGTTACGTGAAAATTGTGAATTTCTAGAGAAATTAGTTATCAGAGGCGCTGACTATCTGACCAGTGTTGGTATGTATGCGATCTCACAAATGATACGTTTAAAACACATAGAATTTATGAATTGCTTTAACATTGGCGATGAAATTGATATTGTGATCATTTCTTGCCCTCTATTAACACAATTAAATTTACACAACTGTTAACGCATTCATCAAAAAAGCGAAACGAGAACCCAATCAAGAGTTCACTCTCCATGTGGTCAATACTTAGAACCAGAAATACCACTGAATATGCAATTATTGTTCAAGTATGAAGACTATCAGTATAATTGCTATCATTATAGATCTCACAATTCATCTGTTTGTGGACCAGATGATGATTATTTGGAATTTAATGAACGTTTTCAATGTTAAGAGGACTGAAACGGAGAAATATTGATTTCTATGATTTGTAACATAACTTGTGATTTGCTATGAGTTTATGAATACTTTTTATTAAAATAATTAGATTTTAAATCTTGAAATAAATTTTCTTTCACATCAAGATTTTAAAAAGTAATAACTGTTTCAATTTTGCTTCAAAGTAAAGAATAAAATTCATTGAAATAAAATTCAATATTTAATATTTGTATTTAAAACAAAGTTTTAATGAATAAATCATGACTTATATTAACTTATTTTCAAGAAATTAGAATTAAATTATTAAAAAAACAAATAAAAACTTTCAACTTTTTGATAAATTATTTTTAACTTTTATTTACCACAAGATCTGTCGCTTTTTTAAAAGTAATAAAATAACATTAAATGCATTTAAAACGTTTCATCGCCAGAATAGAAAAAGAGCCATAAATAACCTTTAAATAACTTTTAGACTCAATAGAATTGTTTTGTTATAACTTTTGCTAAACGAAAAATATAATTAAATATATGAGACAATCATTTATTTTGAAATTAAATTTATATTCAAGTCATAGTTAGTTAATGCGAACGTTAAATAACAAACATATTTAAGATTTAAATTATATTAAATAGAAAACAATAATACTTTTGTTGGAATACATGTTTTTGACCCATTGGTACCGAAAGTTGATAATTGAGAAAATTGAAATCAAATTAAGATAAAAAAAATGTAAAACATCCTTAAAGACCATAAAGGAAAATTATTTTCACAGAAATTACTAATCAAAACGATTCATTTAAGATAACTAATCAAATAAAAGTTAATGTTCATTAACCATAAGTTACAAATCAAATATGAATCTCAAATCAGTTAACTTTTATATACATTTGACCGCATTTGACATTTGACGTTCTGGAAGGGTTTGAAAATATGTTACCGTTTTGCATGTCAGGCATTATATTAGTTTTTTTTATTAACGTAAATCATTATAAACTTATAGGTTAACAGAGAAGCTCTTTATCGACAATGCTCTATATTCAAGAAAAAAATTCGAGATCAGTGATGATAGTAATGAACTTATAAGGCTTTTTTCAATTTTTAGTGTATATATCCTTAAGTTGTTTGCTTACAAGCGAAAGGTTAAGAGAAAAAAATAATAATTGTAATAATAAGAAGCTCTTATCTTATTTTTTAATGTGAGGTCAACTCTTGCACTTATAGAGAACTGCTTTGAATGAAATGCACAAATGCTTTTTCAAATTATAAAATTCATATCATCTTAAAGATGAATTATTAAATATATAAATCTTTGGATTTGCTGACTCCTTAGCAATCTGTAAAATATTGAGATATCAGTAAATCTGATGCTTTTTGAATTTTCAATTATCAGTTTCAGTAATTATTCATTAATCAATTTCCGATTTTTATCTTAGGAAATATCTATCACATTATCCAAATTGATGGCATACGTGTTAAAGGAAAAAATGAAAGTTTTATTCATTCAGAGCTCAAACAGTATACTCAGTAATCTTGAATAAGAAAAAATCCTAATTTTCACATAAGTACTCACTTCCTAATTCAAAGGTCACCAAATACTGGTCACCTCTATTTCCAATTAACTGCTATTGCCGTTAGATTTTTCCAAATTTTGTATATAAGAAGAATTTTGGCGTTGAAGAGATCAGTTTCTTTCAGTCATTCAACTATTTAATATCATTTAATAAATATTTGACAAGTCTATAACACAATCATCATGCTTAGAGTACATTAATTTCTACATTTTCATAGCAATTCATTTCAATTTATATAGAATTTTGTTAAAACAAATTATTATTAAATTTACCAAATTATGTATATGTGTATAAAATTAATTCTAACAAATATGATAATAAGTACCTCTTAATTAATTTTTTTTCAAACAGATCGTTGTTTTATCGGTTGTTATTGTTGGCACTTATGCCGAAGGACTTGGATTAGGTGCTGGCGGTCTTGGATTAGGTGCTGGCGGTTATGGATTAGGTGCTGGCGGTTATGGATTAGGTGCTGGCGGTTATGGATTAGGTGCTGGTGGTATTGGGTTAGGTGCCGGTGGTCTTGGTTACGGAAAAGGTTTAGGAGGTAGTGTTGGACTTGTTGGTGGTGGTCTTGGTATTGGAACTGGTATCGGAGTTGCCGGACCAATTGCAGTGAACGCTGCCATCGCTTCAAGGCGAACATACGAAGTCAGACCTGTTCCTTTACTACAAGAACCGGCCGTTCCATCAGTTATAGATGTGGATGCCGTTGAGCAACCCGTACAAGTTGTCTTCAGATCTATTTCCAGTCCAGTCCTTGTCCAACAAATTCACACTCCAGGAGCTCCGGGACAAGTGGAAGCTACAAAATCAGAAGACGAACCACACCGTGTTCTCCATGAAGTTCTCCGTCCAGTCATTCAAGAAGTCCGGGAAATCATCCAACCATACCGTCGTGTAACCCAAGAAGTCCGACCAGTTCTCGAAGAAGTACACACTGTTGTAGCCAAAGGTGAGGGAAGAATTTTAGGAGGAGTGGGTGCCGTTGGACCGATCGCAGCCAACATTGGAGCCATTGGAATTGCTGATGCCGGTGGATATGGATATGGTGGTGAGATTGGCGGTAAAATCCTCACTGGAGGCGGTGCTCTTGGTTTGGGTAAAGGAGGTTACAAAAGAGGAGCCCGAAGAGCATAAATTTATTTATCAATCAATAATTTTTGAATAATAACATCCGTTACAGCTTTTGAGTTTGCATCTGATTCTCATACTTTTCAAACATGTATTTGGTTTTGAAAAATTTAAAATCATTTATTAGTAATCGGTGTTATTTATGTGCAATCCTTTCTTATCCTCTTCTATATTCACTAGTATTGTGTTTTATGAACGCTTTTTCTTTAAAGCCTGTATTTTTGTTTAGAGTTTTCTAAATAAATAAAATCTAGAATTTATATTCCTCGTAGTCCTGTACTCATTCAGCAGTTACTTAATCTAATTTTAACCATATATTTAATATAATGCCTAAATATAGTAAGAATGGAATTAGTTTTCAGTTAACCACTCTTTTCGTTCAGAACAATGGTCAGAATTACTTTAGTTAAAAATTGATGAAGTATTATATAAAGTTAATTAACAATATTATTACCGGTAGTTGATTACAGATCTGTTGATCACACAAATAGCTATCAAATTTTGAACTATTGAAGTCACTCTTTTAATAGACACAAATTGGTTTTAAAAACAATATCGTTTGTTTAATGATAATTAATTAACTCAAATTTTAATGAATTCAGTAATTAATATACATTACGTTAGAGCTTGAATTGCCTTAAACAATGCCAAACATTTGATAATAAGTTAAGAAACAGAGTCTTACTTTTTTTGCATCGGTTTTGCATGATTTGGTCAATTGGAAAAAGATTAATCCAATGATAACCCAATAGTTTGCAATTGAAGTTTATAGATTTGTAAATAACAACATTATTTTATGCGATTCCATATACTTTACAATGCGATCTTCGCATTCGTTTTGGATCAAATGCTTCGTTCAATGTTTTGCATTTTCTGGGAGAAAGTGTTGTGCAATTTTGTGAACTTTAGAGTAAAATAAAAATGTTTAGATACGATTTATGGATTATTTACAAAAGTATCCTCATGTCGATAATGCGTAACACTTAGGTTTTGTGTACCATAAGCTCTTATTTATTAATTTAGTTTAAGTCCATTGAATTAATTAATTTTTTACATACCTCAACACTTTCAGTTGGCTTTTATGACTATCATGACAGAGAATTTTTGATTTTATCAAATTCTATTAGAAATAAAGTTTTCTAAAAAATAGATAAGAGGTCAAGATTTCCTTCAATGATTCTTCACAATAATTTTTGCTTTATTTTTCCTTTTATAATGATTTTCTGACTATTCTGACACAAGTATATAAAGAGATGTGTCTTCACTTTCAGAATTAACAGTTCACTAAATAGATCTTCAAACAAGACTTAAAATTTGAAAGAAAATCGTTTGAGAAAATAAAATGTTTAAAGTAAGTTTCATTTAATGAAGATTTGCAAATATTTTTCTAATATAATTTAAACTATTATTAAAATGAGTAAAATACTGTAGAAATTAATTATTTTTTGAAAAAACAACAGTTAAATCAATTTTAAATTAATTTCTTCAAGAATTTTTGTATTTTAAGAAAATTAATTTAATATGAATAACACTTTTTAGATAATAATCACCGCTTTATTAGCGTTTGGTACAGTCAGTGCTGGAGGAATCGGAGGCTATGCAGGGGGTGGCCTCGGAGGTGGTTTAGCTCTCGGTGGAGGAAAAGGCTTAGGTCTTGGTGGTGGATATGGCGGCGGTTTAGCTCTTGGTGGTTATGGCGGTGGTTTAGCTCTTGGAGGAGGAAAAGGCTTAGGTCTTGGTGGTGGATATGGGGGTCCAGTCCTTGCTGCTATCCATAGCAGAAAAACACATGAAGTGATTCCCGTGCCCGTAATCGACGAACCGGCTGGTTTGACAGAAGTTGATGTTCCCTCTCCTGATCTGCCCGTTTCAGTGTTGTTCAGATCGCATTCTAGTCCTCTACTCGTAAAACAAGCCCATCTTGGCGGAGCGCCCACTTATGACGAAACATATTCTGAGGATGAGCCACATATTCGCGTCCATACAGTCAAAAGACCTGTTATCCATGAAGTGAGAGAGATTATTCAACCTCACAGACGAGTGAGACAAGAGATTAGACCTGTTCTCGAAGAAGTTAATACTCTTGTTGCAAAAGGTGGTCCAAAAGGTATTGGTTATGGAGGAGGACTCGGTTTAGGTTATGGTGGTGGTTATGGTGGTGGTTATGGTGGTGGTTATGGTGGAGGTTATGGTGGAGGACTCGGCTATGGCGTCGGTGGTGGATTTGTTGGAGGTTTGGATATAGGCTTTGGAGGAGGAAAAGGTCTTGGTCTTGGTCTTGGCTATGGAAAGGGGGGTTATTAAAAAAATTGACGAATTTTTTAGATCAGATGATCATTTTATTTGAAAAGATGTCAAATGGCCAAAATAGCCTCAGTCCTGTGTGAAATAATATTTTAATTTAAGTTATAAAATCACATTTTTTATTGATTATTGTATAAAATTTGAATTATGTGATAATGTATTACTTCTCTGCAGTGGATTTCAAATAAACAATATTTTGTTTTTAATTCTATTAGTTTTATTATAACGTACACTACGTGAACCTTATTTTGTTCGCAATTTATAAGATTATATTTTTATATATCTTTTTTTACTATTCTTTTTGACTTTTTTCTCAAGCTGTGCCACTCTAGAAAATGACGGTTAGCATAGATTTTTTGAGAAAAATGTAATCAACTCTCATTTACAATTGACAATATTTTAAATTAAATTAGAAACAGTTTTATTTTATCATTAAGTTTTCTTAAATGTTAATACTCCACATCTGGAGCCCATCAGCAGCTTTATTGACAAAATAATTTATCAAAAATAAAATGCTTGTCATATCGATTTTAGAGCTGCTTTAGAATTAATTATCTGTTAATGTAATGTTTCACTTTCGTTATAACTTATATTTTCACTTTGAAAATAATGTGAAACTATTTTCACATCAAATCTTAAACTATGGTCCTCTTTAGTCTATAGACCCAGTTGTCAGTCACCTATAATCAGTCTGAATTCTAATGCCATTCAAATCTAATTCACTGTTATTAATCCTAAAAATTTTGTAAAACTTCGCAAAAGCGCATAACAGCTCACTTGTACTTAAAATTACACGAATAATAATCATACAGTTAACTAACCATTTATATTAAATTATTTTGAAATTTTTATGGAAAGAATATGACACTTGAACTAAATATTCTGTAGAACTAAAGTACCAGTAATTGTAAAATTAATAAAATTGATTTAGAATTGAATTGCATCATGAATTGGTTAGTAATGGGGTACAAACTCAAGTTACACCAAGTGTGGCAATATTTACAAATACAGTGAAACCTCCATAAGTTAAATATTCCCTATGTTAATAACCCTCTGTAAGTTAAACGTAAGACCCCATTCACTTCCATAGCAACACATTATAAAATATATTCTATAAGTTAAAAACCTCTGTAACTTAAACCTAAATTCTGGTCCCAAACCACTGCACACTTATGGAGGTTTCGCTGTATTTATATTCATTATTGTTGGTAATACAGTACAACTTTGAGCTGTAATACATAATATTTTTTACAAAATGGGTATTTTATTCTTTATTTAAGTTCCATAAGTTGTTTTTGAAACAATTGAACAGATTTTGTGAGTCGTCAGCTTAATATTTAGTACTGTATGTAAATTTACTTTATTAATAAATCAATAATCAAATAAAAGTTTAAATCAAAACTTAATCAAGCATTAAATTAGAGTAAATTTACATAAAAACCAAATAAGTTATAAATCATAATTCTATAGATTAACTAAAACTTACATCAATAATAATAATAATAAGTTTATAATAAAATACCAATTTTTACTTTTCACCACTTCCTTAAAGTGCTTTTTTAACATAAAAATAAAATAATTCATAAATTAATTGTTATTTTAATATCTTAAGGAAAAAAAGATTTTATTAATTATATAGCCGTAAAAAATTTCAACGAAAAATATTTTAGAAGTCGTTAAATTTTTTAGAATTCATTAAAGTTATACTTTTATTTTTGTTTCCTTGAAATTGATATTTGATTTATATAATAAAATCTATAAATACTTTGATTTTTAAAAATGACCTTTAGGCTGACCACCTTTCTTATGTCTGAAGATGGGACCAAACTTGTATCTAAGTTTTAAGTGTTATTAAATGTTATTGGGATGCAGTCAATAAAAACTATGTAACAATGATTTTAAAAATTGCAAAAATATTAGGTTTTCCATTTTCTAAATGTATAAGTGAATAATTTTAATAGATTTTAGTCAAAACAATATATTAAAAATCGGATTTTTTTATTGCGTGATCGTTCTGTTCTGTCTACTAATCAACTTTTATAATAAATGTATTAGTTTTTATGCTTAATTTTCTCTTTTTATGGTGGTTTGTGTCACGTTTATAGCAAAAGTAATTCATTTCTTTCGTTTTTTAAAATAAATTATTTTGGTTTTCTTATCAATTTTTGTCACAGAATTAGAATAATAGATCAATTTTTCATGAATGAAATTTGTAACTTATCTATAATTAATATCAAATTAAATCGATAGTAAAATTTGATACAGTTCTGAAGTTTTCTATTTATAATAAAGATTAAAAGTTGATAATAAATGACATCAAGTTTAGTGAACATATTTTAAATGTCGAGTTAGGTTTAATTATAGCTTTTTAAATCTGGAGCAAAAGCTTCTAAATCGCAATATAATTGTTGATGAAAAGTTAGCGAAAATTTGTAAATACGTCATGTATTAAAAAATTAAGAATAACTTTATCAAAAACTATAATCGCATGTGTCAGTAGTTTTAAGCAAACAATGTTTACATCAAATAAACGAGAGTTAAAACTTAATTTGAAACCGTAGGCATTCTAACTATAACCTAATTACTAGATTTCTTAAAATGACTTCAGTTTAAACATAAGTGTATTTTTTAAACTTATTTCTTATTTGTTAAAATTTAAGAAACACACAGTTCTATGAACTAATACTGGTTTATATATTGATTATTTGAAAGTCCAATTTTGAGATAAATAATTATAATTTCAGTTTTATTCCAAAAACATTATTCAGTAAATATTCTTATATAAACGCAAATTAAATTTTCTGTTTTTTATTTAATTTTACTGATAATTATGATAAAAGCAATTATAATATGATTTCATAATTTTAATATATTTTTAATTTTGTTGGATATGGTTTGACACCAAAGAAATCAAAGGTCTAAAGCTATACTAATTTAGCAAAAAAACGTTCTTCAAGTAACTTAAAGATTAGAATTGTGTATAATTTTTGTATCATATATTACTGTACAGTACAGTTTCCTGCAAAACTAATTCACAATTTTAAGATATGTTCTTCAGTGTATGTTTTTATTATAACACACGATAATAAAAAAATATCCAAACTCTAATCAATCTGATAGAGTAAAGTTGAACAATGTATTGAAAATTTTTATTACATGGGGCATTTAATATTTCATATGAAAGTATATACCTTTCTTAAAATTATGAATTAGTTTTGCAGCAAATTAAAAATATTTATTACTCATTACATGTTTAGTTATTTTAATATTGTATTACCGGTAATATTTGAAAAGATTAATTAAATTTAATGATTTTATAACATTTGCTTGAATTCTATTTAACCGGTTTTTAATTGCTATATATTTTGATTTCCTAAAATTGTTCTATACTTTTCTTCTTCTTACTCATAAATATAAAAAAATATCACTCATTAATAGGGTAGTGATGTTCATGTATTTATATGTTCCTCATATGATTATAAATTGTATGCAAATTAATAAATGTGCACGAATTACATAAAAATAAATCAAATGATTATACATTAATAATGCATAAAAATGCATATTTCCTGTGATTTTCTTAAGCTGTGTTGGAATTTTATCAATAAAAGAAATAAGATTATGTTTTGGTTAACAACTCTGGGTATGAAACAATTTGAGTGTTGGCAAAAATATAAAGTGGAGAAAATAAAGCTTTAATTTGAAACTTAGATGAATAACAGTTAAAGAAGTTATGAATTGCAATTCTCATCTATAACTTGACGTGATGTTGAGCACACTTATCTAGATATAAAAATTGACTAGCTCATAATCATAGAAGTTTTAAATTTGATAATCTAAAATCACATTTGTAACACTTTGTAATTCTCATTAGTAATATCCAACAGCTTTCAATGAAAATAGTATATGTTTTCAATTTAAACCTAATCTATAGAACATATTTTGTTGCATATTTTCACTACCCTACTCATTAAGCTATATTTTATTCTATAGTTTGAATAGGCTCTTAAAAAAGTGGCAAAATACTAAAAGGGGACATTTGCCCCACTAGTTCTACATTGCATACCTTTAACACCTAACATACCTGCCAAAAATCACTCTGGACAGCTGAATTAACTGAGAGATCTTAAAGAATTGCCCCCATAGTAAGGGCCGTTTCAATATTATAAGATAAAAACTACTGTATATTTTCTAAGTATGCTGTAATGGAAGTTAGAATATTAAAGAATTCTTAAGATTTCATTTGAATTAATTAAAGAAAATCTACAATAAATCTAAAATTATTATAAATAAATCAGTCTTTCTTTTTTGTATACATTATGATAATTAAAATTATAATTATTTTTAGATTTTCTTATTGTTTGATTTATATTAGTTCTCATTCTAGGAAATCAAAATTTATAGCTATCAAAAGCAAGGAAACGGTAATCAGGAGGACATAAAACAAAATATGACAAGTCACCACCACCACCAACAGCTAATAAAACTGTTGATAGGTGTCAGCTGGTTATCGTATGAAAAAATTTAATATGCTACATATTTGAATCATTGTAACTTTAAAACTCAAATCTATCACTCAGTATATATTGAGGATTGATTTGACGTTTTTTCAACATGTTATCAATAAAACATTTTCATATTTCTTGTAACAATATAATCAAGATTACAGTGTAATTGTATTAAACAAGGCATCAAAAAGTTAAGATTCATTTAGAACACGATTTAGAAAAAGTTGAGTTTTAGTTTTTTCTACACCTGAATGACAAGAGAGACTCTGACCCTTAATTTGAATACATTTTAATTTTCAAAGCAAAGTCGACTATTAATTTATAAAATATAGTCAAACTTTTAGTGGTTATTATTATACCTTCTAATTAAGGCAGAACTGGTTTCTTAAATTTTAAAGCAACAAAACAAAGCAGTTTAATATTTGAAACTGCATTTTAATGTCAATCTTTCCTATTATTTCAGTGATATAA
>JAQGCH010002316.1:0-12943 GCA_034699485.1 Nanhermannia elegantula
TGCATGCTACGGCTCAATCTGACCCCTGTGTCAAAATAGTTTAGGCGACTATGGTTTTACATATTTAGTAAAAATGCATAATATTTTATAGTCAATTAATACATATACAAAACCGTGTGAAAAATTAGACTTTACAAACCTTTTTATTTTTAAATATATAAATATTGCTTTCTTGTTATTTTTCTATTGCGTGAGACTCTCTTCTCACGCATATGGCCAATGCGGGAAGCGTGAGACAGACCGCCGATGCGTGAGACTCACGCGAGTTGCGTGAGAGGTGGTCAGTCTGCTTATGAAGGCTATTAAAATTTATGAATATGCTTGTATTTAACATTTTAAAACAAATTTATAATTTTACAACAGAAGAGTACACTACTTGACTTTGATTTGAGTATGCTATGGATCGAAAAACTATTGAATTTAAAAGTTGATACTTAAATAAAGGTTTTGTTTTTGATCTATAGTTTATATTGAATCCTGTATTGTAATGGTATTGCAATGGTATCAGTTCAAATGTATTTTTATGCAATGTTCCAATGGCTCCAATATTGATCAAATTTAGAAAATCAACTTCTAATAGAAAACTCACTTTTAAAGAAATACTTCTCATTGAAAAGCTATTAGGTTTAGGATGAATACAACAAATATATTGATTTTATAAGAAATACCTAACAAACAAATAAATGCTTCTCAAGTGTTGAATACAGACAAGTGAGTAATGAAGAATGAGTTCCATTCAATAGTGCAATGATTCGATCTTATGTAAAGCTATTGGATTTTACAAAACTCTAATAATTAGATATTGATTAAAGAAATTAAATATAAGTGCAATTAATGATTGTTTTTTGAAGAAATAAATACTGGAACAACCATTTTAAGATTTATTTTTTGTTCAAATAGATTCTCAATCTTATTACGGTTTATGTCTCTTTTTTGTGTTACCAGTGATTCATTTGACGATATATTAACAGATTATTTCTCACTCAAATAGTCGAGAATTAAGTTGAGCTGAGTTTATAAAACTTATTCATATAAATGGATTCTGCTTTCAAAGTATCAAATTCTTTGTTCATTTATCTCTTTCTCAATTATCACATAAACATTGGTTATTAAACTCAAAATTGAAAACTCTTAAAAAATTAAAGCCTTTAAAATATATGTATTAAAGTATCCGATTCTTAGTGAGGAAAATACTTTAACAACTTTGAAAATAAGTTTGAATGAGTACTTCAAATGTGTTTATCATAAAACTTAAACTCCAAAGTTTTAAGTAATAGGAAAAGGTTTAAAAGGTTTCTATTTTTATAAATCTTTAAAGTGAGGACAAAAATTGTTATACTTATTCGTGATAAGGAAGGAATTTTAATCATTAAATTATTTTCTCGTACAGTATTAATATTTTTTGCATCTGAATATACACTTAAAATAAGTTCATTTTCATTAATTCAATCGCATTTTAAAAATTAGCCAATAATTGAGATTCATTTAAATTAATGTAAAATCTAAATTATTAAAAACATGTGGTTTTTTCTTTATAAAAATTTTTAAAAAATCAAATGCCCTGTAAATGCTATAACAATGCTTTATTATAAACTGGTTTAAAAGTAAAACATTTTATTATCTTATACCTAAAATCTATATTATTAAAAAATACTAGAAGTTTCTGTTGCTACGCAACTCATATAACTTAAAAATTATTGATATTAACCCGGAATATTAGTTTTTAAAAAACCAGTATTTAAAAAGTATTGTTATTGCCTTTACAGTGCTTTTGCCTTTCTGAAAAAGTTCTATGAATAAATTTCAATTATTTTGTTGTATAAAATGCTATTACATTATTGCGGAATCTCCGACACACGGACTGACACAATATTTTTAATATCTATATTATTAAAAAAATAGTCATTGTGTCTGTCTGTCTGTCTGTCTGTGTGTGTGTCTGAGATTCCACAATAATGTAATAACATTTTTTACAACAATAAGATTGAGATTTTTGTAATAAATTTTTTCAAATAAGTCAAGTGCACTGTAAAGGCTATATAACAATGCTTTTATTACTGCATATTCGCTGCGTTTAAGGGCTTAAAAACTCAAATTGGAAACTCATTAACTACAGCTTAAAATATATAGTAAATTAACACAATTTAAAAATTTTAAATATACTTGAAATTAAAAAAGCTGCGTAACAACTGGGCCCAAACCTAAGAACCTCTGTGCTCAGCTCAATCAAGGCCTATATATATTCTGTGACTGAGCTTTTCGTATATTTAATAAAATTTCGTACATTCCACGAGCTATATCATAGTTATTAAATTGCGAAGCAACGGGAGCAGCTAGTACAATTTAATATATGCTTAACATAAAAAATCAACGGAAAATTTTCGTATTTCCTTTAAGTAGGAGTCTTAACCACCCTATCAAAAGCCGCCGATATAAAAGCCAATACTAGGGTCATAAGGCAGCCCAGCGAACAATTTATCATAAGTCAGTTGTTATTGAGCTGAAAACCTTAGAATTGATGAATTCTATTAAATCTTTTATACCTAATATTAACTCAGAAGTAAGTTTTCATTTCTTGTACTGTCCAGAAAGCACACCTACAATAGAAGGCGACAGCTTGTGTAGCAAAGTCTGTGTGATTCATGTCGAAAGCATTTCATACTTTGTTTTGGTCGGTAACACATTTGTTCCGAGATGTCAATTATCTCAACAACTTTTAGCACTTCCTGTGCTTTCTTTCTTTCCAGTGCTTTCATGACTGGAATTAACTTTTTGTTCAGACAATTGAACCACAACATATTCTCATTAATTAAAGGGAGCGCTGATACTCACATATTCGAAACACATGGAGTACAATATCTAACAGAATACAATGTCTTATCAGTTGTGATAATAATCTGTGAATATAAGTTTATTTACAACTTTGTTAGTTATGGGACTTTAAGCCAATCACTCTAACCATTAGTCCAACCAGTGATTTAATAATTGTAAATTAAATAGCCTTCTGTTTAGTAATGTGTTTTTATACAGGCTGGCAATTTAAATATTGCGCCCAACATAGAAAGAGTATTCGTACGATCAAATGTATCTCATATTAAGTAATACAACGTTTGTAATAAATAATACTAAAAGTTGAAACAATTCCTTCACATCACTTGAAACAAGCTCTCAATTTCCATAAATTTCATTCCACTCCACTATTTTCTAATCCTAATCGCATGCCATGCAATTGGAAGAGAAATTTTCACCACTTATTCCAAATATCGAATCATTTGTGTGATTTTTTTGTCATTGCCGTTAATTTATTAGTTGATTATTTTGAAAAATGTAGTCATTAAAACATATTTAGTCCTAATTTAAGATTCAAATTCATATGCGTTCAAACAATCATTTTTTACAACAGTTATTGTTATAGTTTTCGGCTTTAAGATAAGCAATAATTGAAAGTACAATTACACAAAAAATATATGTTTATATCATACCGGAGAAGATAGGAGTTTGAGATCTAACTTAATTTCATTATTTGACTTAATGCAAGTTCTGTTATCACTGAAAATCATTCATAACAATTATATGGGCAAATGGGCCCTAATTCATTTGTAAAATTAATTTAAAATGAGATTTTTCTCATTCAATTAAATGGTGATTTTCAGTATCAAATTATGTTTAGCTATAAACTGTAATGAATAACAGTAAATAACATTTCCATAAATGTAAGACAAAAGATATACTCACTATTGTCAATAAAATCTTCAAAGACAGACAAAATTACAGTTTATGATAAATATTTTAAATTAATGAATAGACTTTAGGTTTAAAGCCTAAATATTTCGGAAGAGGAAATAACTGCCGATTTAGTCATAAGCAGTTCATAAAAATATTTCGCTCATTTACATATCTATGTTTTGTGAGTCAAACAGTTGTCCTTTTTATCCTTTTCATAACAATTATTAGTAAGCAATATATGAGATAATTCTGGACTTTTTATGAACTTATATATTAATCTCAATAAACTCAATACAAAACTGAATTATATCTGAAACCCTCATATTTCCGCATCATTTCCTGGATCATGTGGACAAACTTTGTTTGAGTGACTGTACAATAGTTTTTGATGCTTTAAATCAAATGCGAAAAAAAATAATTTTTTAACTTCCATTGGAAATAGAAATAAAATTGTGAAATTATATGATGTTTAAAAGAAATGCATTACTCTCAGGCATTCTATCAAATAAGTGGAGAGTTCTGCTGATTAATGGATAAATAAGTACAGAAGCAATTTTGAATTGAAATCTTTCAATACAGAAAACTCAGTTGAGTAGATACCTGTTAAACTTTTGTATAGTTACGGGAATAGAAGCTTCCAATTAGACTTAGTATAAATTTTGGTTACTTTATTTGTTTTCTTCAAAAAGTTTAAAAAATTAGTGACGAGTCAAGAAAATAATTATACTTTTTATTGACTAATCATTCAATACATAGCTTAAAAAGAGCATTCACTACTCTTAAACTATGAGAGAGGTTTTTCGACAGTGTTGTAAAAATAAATTAAAAATATATACAGAGTACTTATACACGAATAGGGATCCTTGTTCTAAATAACTTGAGCATATATATAAAAATATTTTTTTAAAAATTAGGACTAATACGTGGATTCTTGCAAGCGGTTCGGTTCGGTGCGGTTCTAGGGTCTCAGTCTTGCGGTGCGGTCCGGTTCGTTTAAATTGAACTTTGGAACTTACAAAATCTACGGCCATATCACGCTGAAAGCACCGGTTCTCGCTCCAGCTTTACTATTCAGCGTTAAATTAAGGTTAGACTTTTTTTTTGAGAATACCTCCATTTTAAATACAATACAGTTTAATTGAAAAACGAGAACTAAACGTATAATTTAATATGCATTTTGTTACTTCAAACTTTGAATTAATGAAATAATTGCTAAACTTTTCAAATATTATGAAAGAATTGAATTTTAGTAATTTTTAAGAGCATATTTAACTGCATATTTAGGATATTTGACATGTATATTTAGCCAAAATAAATACATGTATATTTTCACTTATTTGAATGCATGTTTTGCGCCCTTTGCTTATAAGATTTCATTATATTTGAGATTATAACGAGAGTCTACTTTATTGTAATTAATTTTTAACGTGAGAACATGTGATGGTCGGACAGATGAATAGAAGAACTACTTCGAATTGTATGCTCGATCTCTACATTTTTGGGATTTAAAAGACAAATGTTTTATTGTACAAGAAAAGAAATTTGTCGGTTTGATTCTGTATCCATTCAAGAGAAATAGAATAATTGATGTTTAACTAAAAGAGTAAATGAAGCACTAATGCAAAAGTACAGTACATGTGAACTGTATGTCAAAACATTTCAAATCAAAAACAATTATCTCTAAATAGTGTTGAATCAGTTCCAAGAACGAGAACTGGAACTAAATTATTTTAATTTCGTTCTCGTTCCAGAACGAGAACAAAATTTAAAAATTTTTCAGGAACGAGAACGAGAAGAAAATTAAAAATTTGGAACTCATTCATCACTATCTTTAAATATAAATATGAGTATTTTAATTACTAATCTTTCAATTAATAAACAAAATCTTTGCAAAGCCTAAAACCTAAAGCCGATATTCGGGAGGACAGTCCTTCATTCGGGGGTCTTGTCCTCTGTCCTCTCTCTCTCTCTCTCTCTCTCTCTCTCTCTCTCTCTCTCTCTCTCTCTCTCTCACTCACTCACTCTCATAGAAAAATAACATTTTAAGAGAACGATTAATAATTATTAGTTTTTATATCTGAAGTGCTTTTGATCTGAAATATTTTTACAGATGTTCAGTACTTTTGCATTACATGCTTCAAATGGCTTCAGATATTCTGTATTCTACTTATCAGTACTAACTAAACAAAAACAAAAGTTACAGATTATATGTTTTTTCTTGAGAAATAAATGGCAGTATACGTACTTAAGATCACATATTATTAATTCTATTGCCAGAAACCTTTCACCAGAAATTGATTTATAAAATAAGAAAAGGTTTTAATTAACTGAAAGTTTTGATCGAACCAAACATTATAAGACCAGACATTGCTGTTTGTCTTCACTTATTCTATATTTTTGATGTTATTTACAATAATAAAACCAATTAATGTTTATTTGAAGTAAAACTATAAAAAAAATATTTTGTTAATTATTTATGAATGTCTTCATTCTATTCCTATTCCAGTTCCAAACTTTCTTTTATTTCTATTCTATTTTGATTCCTAATCCCAGTGGCGCTTAAGCGAAACACTCGCTCGAGCGGAAAGTCAAACTCGAGAGTGTGCGCGAGAGTACAGAGAGCTTATCGAGCGCAAAGTCAGCAATTTATTTGTTTGAGAGTTTATTACACAAAATTAATTTATTTTAAGCAAATATGCGATAATGTGTGCGATTCTATGCCTAAATTCTTCAAAATTGAATAAATAATTTTTGTGTAAAAATTGATACTTTGTAAAAATTATAAGTAGATATGAAAATATTACAATTAACACTCGCTCGAATCTGCTCACGCTCACCACCCACAGCGTTGAGCATCAATGCATATTCCCTACTTCTATTCCTGACGTCATTTCTATCCTATTCCAGTTCCAAAAATAGGAATAGAAATTATTAATTTCTATTCCTATTCCCGGAATAGATAGAACATTAAGTTTTAGTTATGGCGACAGGTATTTTAATAAATATTATCACATGTGCTTATAGATTGTCACAGCAATCATGAGGTTCTTATTAAATAATTAATCATAGAATAGATGGAGAAAACTATTGGTTAAAGAGAGATTAGTGGTAAAGACATTTTCTTGTTTTGTCATATTAGACAGTATTAGACAGTAATGACTAAAGAACGAAATAATATGAAATAAAAAAATTATATACGCATAAGCATAAGCTTGAAAAACTGTCAAAAATGCATATATGATTTTTTTAATAATTCTCTAAAATTGGGAGAAATTTTTAAAAAATTTTTGAGCGGAATTTTTTAGTGCGAAAAATATTTTAGCGTAAAAATAATTTTTGAGAAAATATTACTCATTAAAACCTACGTGTTTTGATTAGCATAGATTTTCTGGATTACCTCTAGCTGTCCCCCACCTGAGCTTCGGAGTTGAAGATGTTTTGTCTCTAGTAAAACATTTTAATTTATATTTAAATTTCTCTTTTGTGGAGAGTGTTTATCATTAAATTCTAATGAGTTAATGTTTTTGTCTATAGATTTATTTGCAATTACTTCAGTATTAGATCATGATATGTATAGTTATAGTTTCTCATTAATAGATATTGTTTACTATTAGAGTAAACAAAATTACATATGCATTGAAGAATACAATACAGTGCAGTAAAGCATAAATTAAGAATGTGTTTATCTATTCTAGAAATTCTAGTGTTTATCTGTCTATTCTGATAATTAAGTAGAATAACAAAATACCTGGAATTTACATTATTAGAAAACTAAAAAGTGACGATATCTTAAGACTCAAACCAAATCTTGAGAGGTCGCAGCCCTTCGATTAACTACTGTTTTAGTACTTATTTATCCACTATAGAGTATGCATATAATCTGCATATAATTCCTTACAATGCTTTAATTATGTTTTGTGTAATCTTACCTTATCTTAAATGAGAGCGTGATATCCAACAATATAGAGTAGAGTTGTATCGCTTTAAGGATAAAATTACATATAAGAATGTTTGATTAATTTGAAATAATAGCTTATTAAATGTCTAACTAAATAACTCCAGAGAAAGACTTAAATCATATCAAAATAAGATGCTTTGTAAAGAAAATAATTTTGTGACTAAAATAGTTATTGAGACTGTCGGGCAAGTAATTGAGATGAAAATGCTATAAATAAGACTTTGCCTTCCGTTCTAACAATAATAAAGAGTTCATATTGTTTTGAATTATACTCCCAAACAATAATAAGTTAGTAGTAATCGAGTTATTAAGCACTCATTTCTGCAAAAATAGAAGCTACAGCATCATTGATAAAAGTTGATTCGGAAGTATTTCATTCATCTTACGGGATATTCAATGTCCGCTATACCAGTGCTTATTACACTACTTTCACTCAAAAGAAAATACTTTGCTCTTATAGATAAGTATAATACATTATCAATAAGACTATATCTTGTATTTGCTCTTATGAAGAATAAATATTGATTTATAGTTGATTATGTTCCTATTGTTTGTATGATCAAAATTGCATGTAGAATAATAATAAGTTTACATCTTATCAGTTTAATAGTTTTGTATGCTTTTCTCAACAAAAAGTCACCCACTTTTTGGCTCACGAAATAATACATTCTTACAAATCACATATCTTATATTTATAAAGAATAGATCTTATATCATTTCTAAGCAAGTTTTATATCGGGGGCCAAAATGTGGGGGACTTTTTCTTGAGAATATCATATAATATGTCATTTTAAACTTAAACCAACAAAAATTTTATAAACAGAGAGTTTTATTCAAATTATGTGTGGTTTTTGTTCAACCATTATTTACATTTGTATTGTTTAAAATTTAGCAAATTTCATATTTAGAAAATCTGGTGTTTTTCAAACTTGAAAGGCTTAATCATCATTTATGTTATTAATACTTAATTATTATTAATACATATTGTGAATCGATGTGAATTACAGCTAAAACATCCAAATTATGTTTAAACAATTATATTTTGTGTCTCAATTAGTTTCTTCATTGAAACCAAATGTTGGACTCTAACTCTCGTAAGTTAAACTCAGACTTATTCACATTATTAATATTAATTTTAATTAAACAAATATTAATCAAATAGATATTAACTTTTAAATTATAAATTCACCGACTTTTTGGTTAAAAAAATTATTTTAATTCGGCGGTAAAATTCGGGGAAATTATTTTAACCGAATTCGGTTTTATATTTTTTGGAAATTACATAAAACAAGAAATTTTGGGTTTTATCAGTATTAAAATTTTTAAAAACCGTAATTTCGGTTAAAATCGGTCTAAATTTTTCCAAAACTGAGTTAAAATGAATTTTACTCTCAATAATAACTGAGTGTTTGTATTGTATGTACTCATTAATGTTTTGATTTACTTCTTCCCCGTTATTATCACTAATTTATTTATCAAAATTAGTTTTAAAATAAAGGTTTAGAGTAACTTAAAATGTTATTTAATTATTAAAAAATGAATTGTTCCGAATCATAATACAATAAAATAATATTTTAAAGTATTACTTTTGTATTATAATACTTTTTTATGAGGGCTCAGTTTTCTAATTAATTTATTGACATATTTGTTCATATATTTATTGATTTAATCTCAAAAATTATTGTTATTTAATAGCAATTTTGTAAATTTATTGGCCATTTTGTTACTTTAAAAGCCGATTTCAACCGATTTTAACCGATTAAGTCAAAACTGAAATCGGTGGTTAAATTCGGTTAAAATCGGTTAAAACCGATAAATCGTAGGTTGAATTATAAATATAAACGAAAATTAATTTTGGATTTAACTATTCTTATGATTTATTAAACTTTTGTTATTCAAGAATTTACATTGAGTAACATAATCAAAAAGCTGTTAAATAATAGTTACTATTATTAAATAATAGTTATTAATTATTAAATAATAGTTAACTGTTAAATAATACTAATCAGTTAATTTATGAAGTTATCAACTTTATCATCAAAGTTGTAATTCGATACTAAATCTCAATAAGATATAAATATTTGATGAATCAGTCTTTGCATTACTAATGAATTTACATTCTGTTGGTTTGTAATAAAAAAAATTTCATTTATATTGTCTTCAGATTATTCCTAATACTTAAACATTATTTTTTCCTCTTCTTAAAAGTTAACACAGACTATAATTATTTCTTAATGTTATTATTCTTTTATTTTAGAAAAATTGAAACTCCATTTTATTAAAAGTCTTGAAAATAACATTAATTAATATAAAAAATTGATTTCGCGATTGATTACAAAGTGTGAGTCCATTAAAAGTATAAAATATGTCATAAAAAGTTATAAAAATGAACAGAAAAAGTTGTTTACAAGTCTATAAAAACATTTATAATCCGCTTTATTTCTTATATTGATTGCAAACCGTTAAAAATATTTGCACAAAAATTAAAATAAGTATTAACATAAATGACAAAAAGAGTGAATGAATATTTTTAATCTTCAAATTCTTATTTTATATTTGATTTCTAAGAGTTGATAGATTTGTAGAAAATAAGTAAAGTTGATCCTAAACTCGAAAGTTTATTTTCATTTCTATTGAGATATTTTTATTTCGAAAACGAACAAAACCCGAAACAAATAAAATATATTTATAGAAAAGAATTAAACGAGAATTCGTCCTAAACTCAAAACAGAGCAAAATTATTAACTTCATTAAAATTCTAAAAGTATTTCATGATTCTGAGAGTTCTGTTTGAATTTCAAGTGTAGTTTAGTAACTAAATGCATACATATGTTCGGGAGCGACATATGCTCTGTCGTAAAAGTGTTATTTTGCGTGATATCGATGTTGAGAATAAATTATGTTTTATATGACAATTGAAATATAACAAAACTAAACTTTATGTGATGTGAATTTCAAGTGCACTAAAATACTATAGAATTAGAAAAATAACAGAAAAATTAAATATTGGCTAAAAAATAGGATAAAAGTGTAACACAAAATGATTTCTATTCGAGAAAATCACGTCAAACAGTTGTGTTTCAAGGATTATATTATTCATACGTAAGAGTCAACTGTTTCCTTAGTCTTTCATTAAATCTTAGTCCCAAAAGAATCGACCAAATAGTGAACTGAGATTTGAGTGCACAATACTTGATGTCCTACTGTATACATTCTTCTGATCAGAATCCTATTGCACATCACGTTTGCCAAAAGAAAAGCTATAGTTGAAGTTTGACACACTTCTGTCTTATCATTAGACAGCCAGAGCATCACATTTGTTGTACAGTACAGTATAGTGGATCTCTCAATACAATTTCTTTATTTACTTATTCACTATTACTTTTTAACATAAAGCTCTCAATTACAATATTAAAGCTTTGAAGATAGACTTAACTTTTCAGTAGAAGTCAACTTTAAATTAAATTTTGGAAAAATGTTGTTTGAGTTTAGATTAAAAATATTTTGGTTTTAGAAAATTAAATTCTCGAATGAAAATGTTGACAAATTATTTTTTGTATAAATCATTTACTATTAATGTTTATATTTATAGAACTAATAAAGTGTTGAGTCTATTATTTATATTTATTGTTTGACAGGTAAAAATAGATATCTGTCACGTTTTAAAAAATAACTTATTAAACTATTAAATGAAAGAGTTAATTGAGAAAATAGAATTGTCCAAAATTTACGTCAAAAAAATGATTCTCAAAATTTTTGTTAATGATGCACTTATTGTATAAAATGATATACTTATGACTATATTAAAAATTTATAGTTTAACATTTTATTAAAGTTATGTTATATTAATTAAAACTTAGTGAAAGCTATTTTGTTTGTACTTCAAGTCTTGTATTGTTTTCAAGACTAGTATTTAGTGTAACGTTAGAGCAGTAGCCCTTTGAAGGCATTGAAGTTCAGTTCACGTGAATTGGACTCAGATTTGGTTCGTAAGCGTTTGTAAAGTCGACTCAACAGAAGGGAAGACGTCTTTGTGGTCTTAAACACGTTTTGGTGAAGAATCCCTGTCTGTTAAGTCACCGAAGCCTGGAATAACCGCACTTGAAGGCACCCGAGCTATCCACCAATTAATAGCTTTACACGGGAAGAGTTTTATTCCTACTTCAGAACTAGCATTCATTTCTTTACACTAAACAGATTATAATCGAGATAATTCTCACAGTTTTTGATAACTTCATCTGCCACTGAATATCTAATTACTACAGCTTTTCTGTGGTACCGACCGATTGCCCGAAACTCATTTACCCAACAAATGCGTCAAATATTTTCATTTTTCTTGTTAATTAAGAACGATTCGAATGAAATTAGAGTCGATTTTTATGTAAATTAGATCGAGAATCCCGGATATGATAGTGATTTATACGTAAACCTAATATATTTTAAGATATTTGAATTCGACAGATTTTTTACATAAAATATTTTAAATTTCTGCAAAAATTTCCAAAATAGTAATATTTTTATATTTTAAGTAACTGTCTGAAAATATTCATGTGTTTAGCATTTATATTAATATAATGAAATATAATGCTATGAAGTAATTCATGCACTGTCTTATTTAGAACTAAATATATTTTGTATATCTTTGGGAAATAAATGAAAAATGGACACAAAGAAAAATTGCAACAACGAAACCACGATTAAAAGTTATTGAGTCCACTGTAGCTCTCAAGAAATGAAATACAAATTGTTTATTAAAAATATTAAGAGAATAAAAAAGTTTAAAACAAATATTGTATATATAACTTCTTTAATAAAAAAATAATAATAGAAATTTTGTTTTATGATCAAATAATTTTCATTCAGCTATTTATTATTAGGTTAAAGACAGTTGAAATATGGAAAAATAGAATTTTGGGAATATTATTATAAATAATATTGCATAACATAACAGATATTATGTAAAAGTTAGCATTATTATTAAAAAAATAAATAAAATTAATCTTTGTGCCTAAAAGTTAATTTTAACAATAAATTGTATATTTTTCAAAGTCTCACTACGATTGTAATACAGGTTTTATTGTAGATTTTGAATAGATTTAGCTTTATTTCCAGTTCCTGATGATATTCTGCAATTTCTCAAACTTTACTGGTTCAGAGGTTTATGGTTTTTGTCAAAATCAAAAGCATGACTGCTTTACCTGTTAGGTGCCGCTCAGCCACATCGACCGCACTCAAACACAAAATGAGAAAAATCACACA
>JAQGCH010002317.1:0-12942 GCA_034699485.1 Nanhermannia elegantula
ACTTAGGGTACTTTAGTACTCTTAACAGGGCTGCAGATTAGCTGGAGATAGTTGAGTGTTTCACAGTGAATGTGATTTACACTATCCTAATCTGGCATAAACCGCCTTAATACCTATGAGTCGGAAAAGCGGGATATAAATGAGTTAATATGTGAATAATAATATGTGAATTATTCACAGTGAAAAGCTTTAGTAACTTCAAAATCATATTCTGTAGAATTAGACGGAATTTATTTTAAAGTGAAAATGAAATTCTTTATAATGAAAAATGACTCGAAGCTAAATTAAAATCAATTATTAAACATGAAAATGGGATGTTTTCACAATAGCACACAACTCAGGTGTTTAATTACTGGAGTATAAAAATAGTGTTACACAACTGTAACTCATTTTAATTAATTAGCTTTTCAAGCAATTGAACTAATGGTTAATAAAACTTTTACTGTATTCATAATTAGCTATAATAACCCCAAAATGATTTCAACAACACTTATAAATTACTAAATATCAAGCATATACAGTAAAACCCATTTATAGTGAACCCACTTATAGTAAATCCTCGATAATGTAAGTCCAGCCACGAATTCCATTGAACTAATGCAAAAAATGCCTTTTAATAGTGAATACACGAGTCAATCCCCAGCGATTAACTACTGTATATCCAAATATTACTGTATGAGCACAATATTAGGCATTAACTTGTTATTAGAGTTCATTTAAACCCAAACTTCAAGCTTATGCTAATATTCAGGAGTGATTGTAATTGTTTACTGAGACTAATATTCTTCAGTAATTCATTGATTTAGTTTATAAGCCTTCGTGTCATTGACTTTCATGGTTTGAAATTACAGAATCAAATCAAATTTATTGTCAAATAAGCATTTATTACACTTTTATGAGAGTTTAGGATCACTTTTAATTAAAAGTATATTTATTGCTGATATTTAATTAAATTATTAAATCTTTGTGGTTATCAATGAATTAATAGAAATGTTTTGAAGCAATTTATTTGCGGATGACTGTCATATTTGTCAGACTTATGTTATTAAGTTATAAAATAAATTATTAAATTATTATATTTTTTCAATAATTGTGAATTTTATTCAAATTTTTCATCCATTCGTTCAAATATTTCTCTTTTTATTCTTTTTTTTGAAGTTTTTATGGTTAGCCTTTAATACAGATAAAACTGTATTCTCAGTGATTTTATGTACCAGTATATTATTTGAAACCACTTTCCATAAGATGCTCTCAAATTTCATTGACAGAAAAGTTTTAATGCATGAAAAAATTTTGTTTTAAGCGAAATAAAACTCGAAAATGCTTTTACATTTCACTTTAAGTTTATGAAATTTGAAATTTATATTCCTATTATATAATATACTGTATCTGTATATTGTACTGTATCTCTACAGGTATTTATGTTCTATATTATGATTATTTTATTTTTAAAGATTTGATTTTTTGAAAGCTTTTTGATCACTGGAATCAATGTTTGTTTGACTCCTAAATAAAATTTTATGAACACCGAAAAAATACATTTTTATGAAGTCGATCAAACTTTAATCATGTCATTCACCTAAAAAATTGAAGAACTCATAGTAAAAGTTCGTATAACTTATGTTCAAATTGGATGAAATGATATTTGATATTTCATGAGATGCTTTTATTATTTACATTCAATAGTGGTATACCACCCAAATTTTATTTAAATTAAATAAAAATTAGTGGTATACACAAATTTTTTCATACAAATAAGCCATCACTAGGTTCTCGAGCTATTTCACACTCAAAATTTGATATTTATTTTTTAGTCATATAATTCAAATTATATAATAAGGCATTCAAATAAAAAATTTATTTATAAATTTAAAAAAACTCAATATTTTAATGCAATTTTTATAAATATCTTTTTGTTGAACACTTGACTGTATTGTATCGCATAAATTGTGGATTTTCTGGGAAATGCTAAATAAGCTTCCAATCAATAGTATTAAAAGATTTACAAACTTTGATATGATTTTACGATTCAATGAAAAACTACATTATCTTTGGCCTTACTGTGCAATGCCCTCCAAATGTTGAAGCACACGCTTTCTATCTATAAAACTATAATAAATGGGTGTTTTGATATGGGCTTTACTATAAACATATGTTGAGGCTCTCGTTGATCCTCTGCCTACTCTAATAAGCATATTATACATATAGTGTATTAATAAGTATTATCGGTCAATGTATTGCGTTAAATATGTATTCAATAAATTATAAATTAAGGTAAGGATAGGTTTGATTGATTACTCTCAACCGTACGTTTAAACTTTATCTATATATAGAATACCATATATTGATTAAATATAATTTCCTTCATTTTTTACACATTAGAGAATCAGCGCTAGTTTTAACAATTGGGGTACAATTCAGAGATGGGGAAGGTATGAAGTCCAGGGGGGTGGGGGTGGGGTACTATTTCTAAAAACATTTTTACCTTGGTCCCCCCTACTATGGTAATAATCCAAAAACCCATGGGGGAGGTTTACAAATCAAAGGGGGGACCAAGGTAAAATTTCGGACCTTGGGTGGTGTACCCCACCCACGCACACCCCCTTCTTCATGTCTGGTGCAATTGCACAATAAATCCTAAACTTTTATTGCATAATATTTATACAGCTTTTGATTTTTTCTAGTACTTAATTCTTAACTTGTACTGTGATATCAATATTTATACAGTAGATTCTCTTTATAGTAAACTAACAAATGCAAGAGAAATAAGAGAAGTTTCGGATTTTTAACTTTAGTTCTTCAGTATAGCAAACCATAGAGTTCATTATAACGAGAGTATATTTTACAGTATATAATAGTATACTGTACTGTAAATACTTGTTCTAAAAGAGCTTTTTGTCAGTTTATAAGTAAACTGAACATTGAATGCATTCACTATTTACTGTTTCTTCTGTGCGAAGAATTAACATAAGATTCTGACGTTCTTTATATTGATTTTGAGATACACTTTATATATAGACTTAAATCACTTCTAGTCATTCACCAAAATATTTTTGCTTCAGGTTTTGTTTTTGTATTAAATAATAACAAATAACTTTATTAAAGTAAAAAAACAAAATTCTTATCATATTTCTTACAGAAAACTTTATATATTTTTATTCATTAGGAAACTCAAACATTAAGCCCTTCATTGTCGAGCTTACAAAACAAATTACTTATACCTAAACATTATCTCTCTATAACATATCAAACCTGAAAATTGATGATTAATCTCCGCTTTCTTATAGTGGTTTATAATCATTTTTATGGATCAAAACAATCCGTAAACTTCTTCAACATCCTAAGCCTTCAGCGCATATTCACTTAATTTTTCGCTTTGGATAGCATTTCACAGAAACATGCGTTGACTCTTCATTTACTTCTTGGTCTACCACACGATTGGGCACAATATTAAAGATATTTTAAAAACCCAATCATAAGATAATAAAGAATCTTATTTTCATCTTGTGCTACAAGTGTTTAATTATATAAAAAGAGTCATAACTATAAGAATTTCAAAATTTCATAACATTTTTCGCCTCAATTTCAAAATCTATTTCAACTCAAAAATTTTCTGAAATAAGTCGGTTTTAATATTTTTTCGAAAAAAGCTTTGCTTTATTTTTTCTGAACTCCGATAAAAAGAATTTATTGAGTTATCTGAACTGAAAATAAAATTAAAAAATTAGTTATTTTTAATTTAATAAATAAACAGAATATATTTATGTGGAAAATGACACTTTTGAAAACTTGCTGCTGCTGTATATCAATCCGTAGAGGAAGCTTTGCTGTTGGATTATTTACTTTGGTAAGTGATTTGGCTCAAAAATTTAATTAACTTTTTGGCCAAAGTTTATTCATTTATATCAATACCACTTATATAACTCATATATTTGTCACTTTAGTTATTATTAAGCACTTATTTCAGAAATTGCTTTTCCAACTCTTATAAGAGTTTCAAATTTTTTATAAGTTAGTGACAACTTTGAAATGTGGTTCATTTTTTTGAACAGCATATAAAAAAATATAAGAGTAACTCGATTTCTATTGCAAGCACATAGAGTTATAATTTTTTATCAGAGAACTAATGTTTTGAGGCGAAGTATGATTTAAGTGCTAAACTATTTCTACTATTTTTCCTAAATATTGTCTTTTGTATGCTTTCTCTGGAATTAACTTTTAATCGTTTGAATACAAGACATGATTGAATCGCAATCCTATTGCTTGTTATTGTGCAATAAAGTAGGCCTGTTATGGCTCAAAGTGTTTATCTCTTTGAATAAATTCGATTATAAATCTATTCCTGATCACTGACATACCATTTAGATGTTTACTTCACAATATTTTTCACTTTACTAAACTAAGCGCATGTTTTTGACGGAAATTTGTTTTTACTTAGCATTAACTCGAATTTAGTAAGTCATTCAAATATAACAATAATCTCTTTATCAACGGGGCATTTGTTACAATTTCGTTATTTGTCATAATCCATGTTTAATTGCCTATAAATTATATGTAAATAAAATCTGTTTATAAAGAAACTAAAGGGAACAGATCAACAACTTCGTTGACTAACTAAACCATATATGCCTGGAATTTCATTTTAACTTTGTTATTACGAGGATTTATGGCAGCAGAAAAGTAACTTCTATTTTCAGGATATTTGATAATTTATAAACTTATAATGTTTTGCAAAATCTTTATTTATAACTTAACCAAAGTTAAAGACTTGTGATATTTTACAGGGTCCGAAATAATGATAATCCCACACTCTAGAGCAGAAACTATAATCGATAGAGCGAAACCGACTTCATATTTTGATTCCACGCCAAATAATACATTAAATTTAATTTTTTCTAAATTTTATGTGCATTGGGTGAAAACGAAAAATTTTCATTTAGTTATAAATCATTAAAATAAAAGTTGTTATTCTGTTTGGCGATTAATTAACAAATAAAAAGTAACTTTTTTCTATTTCTCTCTTCATATGAATGATAAAGAATTGTGAAGATAGTGAAACAGTGAGGCACTTACCCTTTTATGAGAAAAATTGCTTTTCTATGTCGCAATATTAAAGTAATACCTTATAATAGATTATTTCAAAATTTTAGTTTTCGTCGAATATTGACGTTACCAATGCACACAAAATTTTGAAAAAATGAAATATAATGTATTTTTTGGCGTAAAATCCAAATATGAAGTTGGTTTCGATCTATCTATTATAGTTTCTGCTCTAGAGTGAGGGAATATCATTATTTCCAACCCTGTAGTATTCAATATAAACAGCGCGCAACCTCAAGTCATAAATATCACCTACAAGTATTCAAGCGCAATAAAATCTAAAGTTTTGATTAATAAAAATTCCATTTTTCAATTTAAATTAGAGATTTACTTCACTCAAAATGCATTTGATATAGCATTTGAAATTACTAAATAATGGTAAATGAAGTGTGGGCTCTATGCACTAGCCAGCTATGGGGCTAAGTAGGCCATAGCTCTAGAGATTTTCATAAACTTAAGTGCATGTCTGTTGCAATTTTTAAAAAATTTGTCATATCTTCGATTTTTCCTATATGTAGTCGATCAAAAATTTCTAAGCTTATTGTCAAATGATTTTGTTAATAGAGAAAAATAAAGTGTAGATAAAGATTAAATTATCATATTTTCTGTATTAAACCCAATATTAAAAATTTAATAGACTTTCTATTGAATGGTATCTTCATATTTGAAACTAGAATGAGCTCATTATGAGATCCTAACAATTTCTTTCATATGGTTTAATGTAAGATAAATTAATAAATATATAGAATTCATTACAAAAACGTTATGTAACAATCATTTTATATACCAATTCATAAATTAATTAACAAAATAGATGTAAAAAAAATGTTACGAAACATTAAATTCATATTCTCATTAAAAAGAAACCCAACAGAAGTAACCCTAAAAATATCTGATATTACAATTAGGAAATATTTAAAAATTTTGTATTTTTCTTTATTAAGTTACTTATAACTGTCAATAAACATGTTATTTGAGAAAAATGTTATTATCAAAACTGTGAACCAAAACCTTGTTTTGATTCATAACATTTATAATTATTATTAACTTTTAAACAAGAAAATAGTGTTTTCTATACAAAAGGTTTCATATAACAAAGAACTTATTATGCAATCTTATTATGCAAGCTCTGATGTTTTAAATCGATTATATGTCTGAATACCAGTATTTAATTTCACAAATTGAATGCATTCATTCAGATGTTTAGCACATACGTATTTAATCGATCAATTTATTATGTTTGTTGCTATAATGCTGTCTCAATTGACTTGCCTGCACTTTACTTGGGTTCAAGCAGTACGAAAGTGAACGGTTAAAATTGGTACTTAAAGCTCTTGCACGGAGAAAATTAAGTTCTTGGTGTATACTTTTTGGAGGTGCTTAAGCCCTGCACACTTATCGAGCAGCAAGTCAGCAAGTGATGGGTCATATGCACAGACTCTAAAATTATTTGAGAAAAAACCACTTCATCATCAAATTTTTAGATAGCATTTTATATATACGATAACTTATATTAAACTTTAATCATTGGTTTTTCCAAAATTGAGAACATTAGTTCATTTATCATGAAGTGGTCTTTTCCTAAAACTCATAGAAATAAATACTCAAATAATTTCAGAGTCTGTATGTATAACTGTAATGCATATCCATTTAAATTATTAGATTAGATTGATTTGTGCTCTACTATTCTCGTTTTTCAAGAACTAAGAAATAAAATATTTAAGTGATAGTGATTTTGAAACTGGAGAGTTAGCATCACAGTTAAGCGATGCCTACAAACATTTATAACTTGAAATCCTTATTTTTTGTTTTAATTCATTAGTCGTTGTGATACTGTAAATATCAAGTAACTGAACAAATAAATCTGTCAAAACAGTGGGCTTAATGAACTACTTAATAGATTGTTTTGTCAGAACTATTTTAATGGATTAATTTAAGATTCCTATTAATTAGAGCTTCAGAACTTCAGACCTTCATTAAAACCATAATAAAACAGATCTAAATAAATGATAGAATAAAATGTAGTCAACTGTTTAATCAAATACAATATAATGTAAATACAATTCCTAAAGTATATGAGAGGTGACAATAATGTGAATCCTATTCCATTGTGAAAATGGGATTTTAGTCAAGAAAATAGCGTATAAGTAAAGAAATACTTTGTTTTAAAGTATTATTTTCGGAGATGACTTTCATTTAATAGTAGGACATCTCAAAAGCCCAGGCGTGTGATGATATTCGAGTGAAATTACACCATAAAAATAAAATTGTTTGAAGACTTAATTTTGTTGTGCTATCTGTTTGTCAGCTTTTAAATAATCGAAATTAGCATTAAATAAATTACATCTCGTCGGTTGAGTTCGTCGAAAGTCGTAAATCGAAAATTTTCTAAAACTGAGTTATTGCTCATTTTTGATACACTTCCCGAAGGACTAACTAACCCTCGTATCTAATTCCAAAAATTGGATTTAATTACAACATTGCCTACAATTCCATATAATCGTATTTCATTGTAATTATACTGGTTCTAAAACTTTAAACTCATTTTTCTTAAAATTATACTTTTTTGAGTTACGACGACATACAACTCAACCGACGATATACTTACATATAAATTGATAGTTTCTCAGACCAGTCATTAACAAATTTTAATTTATAGTCTTATCACTCATTATAAGTGATTATAAGCAGACTAAACAATAGTCTAATTTTGACTTAACATTTCAGACACTGAAGAGTATCTGATATCTATTTCCAGTATTTATGTGAATTGGATGAGATATCATAGAATAATCTTTTAATTTGATGTGAATCGAGTGGGATTGAAAATGAATGCAAACATTCTTTGCAAACCTGACAAAATTTATTTATGAAAAACATGAAAAACACAATTTAAATGAAAATTTATTAACATTTTGAGTTCAAAGGCGAGAGAGTCTGTTTGCTCTACCTCTTCACTAGTCAAGACCTTTTGTATGAGAACGATTCCAGCTTTTAATACCCTTATAACAAACTTTATCGAACTATAACAAAATACTAATTTCAATCAAATTTTTCAATTTTTCAAAGACAAGTTTCATAAAAAGCTTTACGACTAATATTATTTCAATTCAAAACAAAAAATCTATGGCTTTGACCCTAAGCCTTATACTTAAAACAAGTATTTTCATATCCCAAAGTCTCCCCAACTCAAAAAAGTTTTGTAACCACTCCTTTATGGAATCAAAACAAATAACTTAGACTGTTATAACAGAAATTCTCAGCAAAAATGAAAGAATGAAACCCTACTATACATTAAAATTATACTAAAAATAGGATGCGCTACAAATTCAAGTGCTTTTAGATTCATGAGATCAGTATTACACTCCATCCCGTTTATAGTGAAAACTTTTATAGTGAATACTCGCTTACAGTGAACATTTTTGGCTACGAAAATGAATTAAACAAATATAAAACTAAACGGATATAGTAAACTCCCGCTTATAGTGAACTGTTCACTATAGACGGGATGGAGCGTATTTGAAATATTGAAATCTTTATAAGAATGTATTTTTTACTTATTCACACTTAAAATAATCAAAAAGTGTTATTATTATACCTGCACTGATTTGAAGGAATAAAGAACATCATAAAACATATCAATTGTTTTTTACACGTTTGTTCACATTTATTGTTTAACTCAATTTATAAAAGGATTACTAACCCAACAGCCTTACTGTTGCTCAGCATTTACTGCCAAAATCGTTATGTAATGTTTGTTTTGGTGAATAGTTTCACAGCGGATTGAATGATAGGAATCTAAATCCCTTTTCAAGGCTTTGTTTTTTGAATTTTTTTTGAAGAAAATTTTGTATACAATACAATATTCTATTATAAGCAGATGTTTTAAGTGGAAATTTACGAAATTTAGTAAAGACAACAATTGTATTCGCTCTTAAGATATTTGCATTGAAGTGGATATTCCCTGAATAGAAGCTTTTAACCTAAATTAATATAATATAATATAATAAAGATATTTGATATGAAAATGGCATATCTCTTGAAAAAGTAATTGATTTTTAAAAAATAACAATCGATCTTAAAAAACATGAATCCGGATCTCAATGATTGTTACAAACTTTTGAGAAAGAGAGATAAAAGATTCGTTATCTTTAAGCAGATTTAAAATATAGTGCTTTGTTATGAAGGTATATTCAGTTTACATTACTTCTTATACCTGCATATTCTTTAATGTCTAAGTTTTTTCTAAGCTAACTATTAAATGAACTTTAATTTAAACTTTAAGTTTTTTTCTAATTATTTTGTCATTTATTTTCCTTAAAAAACTACTTTAAAAAGTGGGCACAGATTTTGTTGACAAATGATAGGATTCCCTAAAGATTTACTAAGAATCAAATCGGAAGAGTTTTACAAAATCTTTTAATATTTTAAAACTTTTTTTTTACTTATTTACTAACTCTTCAAAAAAATTGTGACTGAAATAGAAAGAAGTTTAAACAGCAGTTTCAGAATCACTATAAGTCCCTATTAAGCGATAGAACTAACGATTGAAAAATTGAAAATATTTTAAGATTAACTGTAATAAAGTTTATGAAAACTTTATCTGAAAATTAATTAAAAACATTCGAAATAGAAATTATAATTTTTTAATACCATTGTTGGAAAATTGATATTTCTATTAAAAGGATTATTAGATAATCCTATAAATTAAAAACCGAAAACCATATACATATCATCATAAACAGTAAAATTTTAAAACAAGAGATCGTTCGCTACTGAAGTGTTAAAAGTTCGAGCAACACAGCCGTAACTAGGGGTGGGCAGAAGGGGCTATAACCCTCCCCCCAAAGATTTTTGAACATTTAAGTGTAGGCCTATAGCAATTTAAAAAAATTGCTATATTTTAGATTTTTTCTATATATAGCCCCCAAACTGAAAATACTGGTTACTAGAGAAGGGCCTTCCTGGGAAATGAGATTCCCGGGAAGAGCCAATATCATTTTTAAACTAATATTTAATCTACCAAAATTATGTTCTAAATCCAATTGACCATATTTTAATTAATTTTTTACAACTTGTAATTAACAATAAGCAATAAATAGAATTTTAAATTAGTAAAATTGATTAGACACACTTTTGATATAAACAATTATTTTTTCAAAAAATGCCACTATCAATGATATTTTTGTTGTTTGAATGTGTTTCTTCTTTAGTGATATCAGGTTTCTACTTAATCTCAACTCCTTAAGATGTTAAAACTTTTTTAATAGGATTAGTCACAAATGCAAATTTTGAAAAGCTTAAATTAGCATTAATTTTGCTCTTTTTAATTTATTAGTCATTTCCCGGGAACGGAAAATTTTCATTTCCCGGGAAACCGGAATCCCGGGATCCCGGACCCCACTCTACCGGTTACGGCACTGTTGAACAATGAGCCTAACTGTTTTTTTGATTTGTTAACCAGCATAGGGGGCCATAGGATGATAAGTTTAAAAATTTATGGTCTATTAAATGCAGTGATTTTGCTTTAAGTGAATATTAAATTAATAGAAATTTAGGTAAAAACAATTCTTAAGGGAAAAAATAAATCAGTCAAAAAATGTTTCAATAAAATTAGTGTTTGTATTAATAGCTTATGCGAAGGTGTTTTCAGTAGATAAAAAAAATAAGTGTGTTTTGCACGCAATTTGATATTGAGAACAATATCACGCGATTTATTCTCACATAAAAGTTATATTTTTTATCACAACACTAGTAAAGCAAAAATACTAAGAACTGTTTATAGCAGACAATTACATATGGTTAACATCACATTTCTATTACAAGTAGATAATGTCTAATATAAATCATGTTATAATAACATAAACCCTTATACTGAATGATTTGAACATTACTATGGATTTTGTGCAATTATAATACTTTTTGAAACAAAAAAATAATTTTAGATGGGATAAAGTGGAGTATAATTTAAATAATTGATAATTTTATTCCTAATTAATGTATTATTCTGTAACTGTATAACTGATACACAGCTAAATAGAAAAATGTCGAATCAATGGAGAGGTGAAATGTTAGAAAACAAATTGTTTGCAGTTAGATGTTATATAACTTATTTATGTGCATGTGTATGTGCACATGTGTTATGATTGTTTGGCTCAATGTGTCATATTAAGGGTATAACTACAGTACAATCACTCAAAGAAAGACTTCCAAAGTTCCTTATGTCCAGTGTAGGGATAAAATTCAAGAGACATTAATAATCATCCCAACTGACAATAGAATTAACATTTAGTCAAACAATGAAATTAGTTCTCAAACCCTATCTCTACGCGTCTTATACGGACTTATATGCATGCAATTCTTCAGATCTTACAAAACACTGTTTTACAGGCGTTTTCAGAGAAATCCAATTACATTTAGAAGACATTTCATTTACATAACTATTTTATCAATATATAGAGTTCAATAATTGAATTTTAGAGAAAAATAGAGTCTGGAGGAATTGCAAATGTTCTTCAACAGTAGGAATACAGTAAACTTTTGTTATTGTGAACACTGAATGCAAGAGAAATCAATTTATTATCTTTAATTTCAGTCTATTATCATTCTATTGTAAAGAATTTTTAACATTATTTCTATAGAGAACCAAACAATATATAAAATAGTAGGAAATTGATTATTTCATTAATGAGGGTCTACCGTACAGAGTATTAATATTATATTCAATTATTTGAGATTGGCTTAAAGGCAAGTGAAATCACAGAGAGGTCTTAATTTTATTATGCGGTTAAAAGACTATTATTTAATTTTCATAACATAAGGCATTTCTAACTTTTCAACTCTCTGTTAAAACTACAAACACTTTCAAGTCTTGACATAAAAAACAGTACAGTATATGACGTCTTATACTCAAAAAGAGCACTGTTTAATCCTCTATAATACTCTACAGTGCTCTTTTTAAGTATAAGACGTCATATTCTGTATGCTTTTACTCTAACAATTAAATTATATAAAAGAAAAGTTGACATCAGTTTTATTTTTTTAACAAGTTCTTCAACATTTTGCTTTATAGTAAAGTACAGTACAAAATGTTTGAAATAAGTAAAGAAAGAAATGAGTAAAAAGCAGAAATACAATAGATTTAATGCAATAGTCTGTGAAAAATGCTTGTTAGAGAATCCATTACTGATAAGCTGATAACTTATCCTATAATTTGACGAAGACTTCGTTCTGAACTTGTATTAACCGCTACATTAGATTTAATGACAGTTACTTTGCTAAGGCTTAACTCTACTCAGTTTAATGAGTTACTAAATTTTATTCATTTCTTCTAATTTATTGTCATAAGAGTTATGTGAACATTGATTATATTACAAGATTTTGCTATTTTTCACGAGGTGTTTCATTTGCCCGGAGCTTGATTAAGGTTTTTTTAGGTTGTCAGTAGCGTTGCCAACCGTACCGGAATGGTCGGGACAATACCGGAGTAAACCTCTATGTTCCGAAGGAAGGAATGTGTCTTCCCGTGTATGTCCCGGAATAGAGAATATAAAATATTTAGAGAATTCATTTTAGAATCTATGATATATGACATGAATAATGATAATTCATTATATGACATGAATTATATGACCAAATGCTAAAAATAAAGGATTTACTTTATAATTACAAACTATATTCTTGCGGTACTTTTTAAACTATAATTTCAGTGTAAAAAATCTTTTAAAAAACCTTTCAAATTGATTTTAAATGCCTGGACAATAAGAATCAGTAAATAAGCCCTAATTATAATTAAATAAATAGTGCATACCAGAGATGGGGAAGGGGGTGGGGTGTGTGTAC
>JAQGCH010002318.1:0-12941 GCA_034699485.1 Nanhermannia elegantula
TGAATTGGTTGAGGCAGAAAAACCACTAAAAGTATATTATATAATAATATCAATTAGTGTTTAACTTATATAACAATATAACCAAAAATTTGTAGCTACGCCACTGACAATGGAATGACCAGTGGTGATTGTCATTGCTCATAAAGAAAGAACAGCACTTAATCTGCACTGAAATTGAAATTGATTTTATTTTTAAATAACAATACAATTGAATGTAAAAAGAGTGTCGCGCGTGAGAAATAATGTAACAAAAAATAAAATAAATAAAAACTTAATAAAAAGTATGACAAAAAAATAAAAATAATGAGAACAAACACGAGAAGAACACGAGACACATATAAGTTTAGTGCAGTTTAGAGTATTGTTTTGTTTTGTTTTTTGTTTAGCCATGGTGAATTTAATTATTGTTTAAAGACATTCATCATTGTTAGAATAATTTATAATTAATTTATAATAATTTAATAATAATTATAATTAATAGTAATAGTAATGAATAATTGAAGAATGTTTTGTTGAATTGTTCACTAAAACACACACTTAAAAGACATTTAAATTTTTGGTCCGTTTGTCCCTTTAAACGCACGTGTCTTTTGCTGCTGCAGATACTGCATACCAACCACTGATTAATTGATGGTCTCTTTTATGGTCCCGTTGAGTAAAAGTAGCATGGTGGTTATCTATATCTTTCTTTCGGTCATTGCATTGCACGCGCACACACTCACAATACATACACTTTTGAACTAGAATTGAATTTAATTAATAGAGTCTAATAAAGTCCACATCCGCGTAAGTTATTTGCAATAATGACATCGGTCACTGCGTCGAATACAAACTGTATATTGGTGGTATCGGTGGCGCATGTCATATGACAATAGATCTCTTTTGTGGTGGACTTGTTCTTCGCCTCGAATTGAGCCTGAATATAAGCGGCTGCTTCTCCGTACTCTTGTGCGCCTAAAATGTGACAATTTTATACATTGCATTATTATTGCGCCAAGCACAATCCCATCAAACCCTACTGTCCTCTATTTTACTCACCCGTGTACTCTGGGAAACATATAGTTAGCGGTGATTTTTTGATTTTCTCCTCAAATAAGTCTTTTTTATTGAGGAATAATATAATGGAAGTGTCGGTAAACCATTTGTTATTACAGATCGAGTCAAACAATTTCAGCGATTCCTGCATTCGGTTCTATATAACAAAAAATGCATTCAAAATACACTCTATAAACAGCATGCTTTGGTCTTACAGTGGTCTCATCCTCGTGTAGCACTTGGTCGTATTCTGACATCGCCACACAGAATATGATGGCAGTGACGTCTTCAAAACAGTGGATCCACTTCTTGCGCTCGCTCCGTTGTCCCCCAACGTCAAACAGCTTGAAATTTAAGTTTTTGAAAGAGAAATGAACTTCAACTATTCCCGTAGTCTTTACACGAGTTCTAAGAATATCCTGTTCTGTAGGCATATATTCCTTTTTACCCAAACGATCCAAGTCGTCCAGAAAACTATCAATTATTGAACATTCATTATCATCAATAAAGAAACATCAAAATTAACACTAAATTAATCAATTATTTAATCAATTTTTATATTCTTTGCTCTCAATTGATTACAAAAAATGTTAATTTATTTGAGTTTTTTTGCAAAAAGATATTGATTTGAATGCAATATATAATTAGAGCCAAATTTTATGCATTTTTACGACTGCACAATACGATTCACCATGCTCAACATTTTCACCATGCTCAATATGATCTCTATACACAATACACTTACTATTTGGCAGAATCGTTGAGCTGATATTCGTTGGATCGTCCGAAGCACTCTTGTACACCATTATCGGTCCAAAGTCTCTTCATTGCGGCCAATAATTCATCGGAAAACGGTTCCGTGTCCTCCATTCTCGAGACCACATCGAACACCATTTTGGCGTCAGATTCGCGCTCATTATTCCCGAAACAGATCCCGAGATTAGGCATTGCCCGAAGAATGGCTACCATTGACTGGATTGTATTGGAATAAACCACAGGTTTATATTGCTTAAAGTCCTCTGTAGTGAAACCCGAGTCGTGAATAATTCTATTAAAAAAGATATATTTTAATGAATTGTTTTTCATAAATGTAATGATATGTGTAATTACTTCATTTGTTTCACTATTGTTGACTTTCCACTCTCTCCCGCGCCTAAAATGAAAACAATGATGATATATAAGAAATACATTACTGTTTGAATGCTTACCCAAAAGCAATAATTTAATGTCTTTTGCCGCTTGAATTCCGTCCTCTTTGAGGTTCTTTTCGATTTGTTTGGAGCGCGCGAGAGCGGCCCTCTCCTCCGCGGACATGGCGCAGCCCATCGCACCGCAAATGTGGGTTAAAGTAGCAATGTTGTCTGCAAATGGTGTATAGGGCTATGGGCGGAGGTCTTTCACTCTCTATGTTATACGTGAATCACCACTTTATGTGCTCTTTCACTTATATGCTCTCAAATCCTCTCAACTCCTTTCAAATGCTATTCTCATTCAAATTGTCTCTCATTAGTCAGCAATTGCTTTCCACACCCGATTGGATTTAAAAAATGGATTTCTTCACAAAATTCACTATTTATTTGATGAGAAAATGGATGCGATTATTAATAAATGGGATTCAACGCAAAAATGGATGCGCTTTGACTGTGCGCGAGATGAAGTGCAAACGCACGCGCCTTACTGTACACGTACTGAGAGATCCCAATTATGCTAAAAACTCTTTTAAAAACTTTTTTTAAAAGTCTTTAAAAAGTCTCTTATTTCTTAATTTCCTTTTTTGGCTAATTGTCGAGAAAGTCATTTATTTATCAAAAATTATTTTATTGTAACTAAACTTTTTTAGGGTAAAAAAGAGATTTCCGTTTGCATTGGATTGCATTGGATTCAGAGCTCATCACTAATGGCAACCATACGTCGTCAGTCAGAGGATGCGATCTCTGAGAGGATGTTTCAGTGAAAACCCCTTACAATAGCACTTTCTCTCAATACACAGCATTAATGGGATGGGATGGTAACGGGATTTGGGATCGGGATGGGATGGGACGGATTTTGTTTTAAGTGTAAAATATATAACTTTTTAATTAATGAGCAATTAATACAAAGATTAGTAATGCATTAGAAATAAATTGTATAAAAGTTTTTATTTATTTTTCATATTGTGAAATAAATTTTTTTTAATTAACCAGTTTTTGGTCCAAAAAATAGACTTTAAATACATTCATAAATAACGTCATAAATAACGGTATATAAAGACGTGATTTATTGGCAGCGTAAACAAAATGTCTTTGCTGTTGAGTCGTTTTTCTTCTCATTATTTAAGAGGATTTTCGCCATCAGTTGGCGCGAGATCTGTGTCACAACCTTTGACCTCATTATTAAGTGATTCCGAAGAGAGAAAAGAGGTTTTACCAGAAGTGCTACCGCATGAAAATGAATGGATTTCAATCGAACCGAAAGTCTATTCTTCACCAAAATATTTATCAACAAATTATTCTTTAGATACATGTTTAATAAGAAGACAATTATGTGTTGTTCGCACGCAATCAGGTATTCATTATTGTAAAAAGTGATTAATAGTCTCTATCGTTGTATTCAATACATAGTGGGACAGAAGACGGCACAGTCTGTACGTCACTCTCACACAGACATAAGGATTCCCGACTTCAGTGCATACAGACGTCAGTCGACGACAGATCCGACGCGTCGTAACGATGACTCAGTCGACACGAGACGAGCGTTCACTTATTTGATGACAGCGGGAGTTGGAGTCACCGGCGCCATAACAGCAAAGGCAGTCGTCCAATCGTGTCTCTCCATTCTCTCACCCGCGAAAGACGTGTTGGCGTTGGCGAAGATTGAAGTCGATTTGAGTAATATTCCTGAGGGAAAGAATTTAACCGTCAAATGGAGGGGTGAGTCACGTGTGTGTATAGTGTAGTGCATATCATTATATATATTGTCTTTTAAGGGAAACCAGTGTTTGTTCGGCGCAGAACCGCCGAAGAGATCGCACGCGAACGGGCTGTCGATGTGAACGCGCTGAGGGATCCGGAAACGGATGAACAGCGCTCTCCGACCGGGGAATGGCTTGTGGTGATTGGCGTTTGCACTCATTTGGGTTGTGTTCCGATTCCCGGTCAGGGAGACTATGGCGGTTATTATTGCCCGTGTCACGGCAGTCATTATGATGCTTCGGGACGGATAAGGAAAGGTCCCGCGCCTTTGAATCTAGAAATACCTGAACATGAGTTCAATGGTTCCAGTCTCGTTGTGGGATAAATGTATTGGTAATAGTTATTTAATAATAATAATAGTAATTGTTATGTACTGTAGTACTAGTTATAGTAATGATAGAGAATAAAGTTTTAATGAAGAATAAAGTTTGGCAACAATTTGTTTTAATTACAATAATATTTACACAAAAAAAAAGAGGTATATATTAATTGTGATTATTATATGAATGAGTGTTTGATCCCATGTCCACGAGATGTCGCACTAAAACCTTACAATCGCGACAAACCCTCACTAACGGACCACTTTTTCTGTCACGTGTCGTCTGTTGTCCACGAAATGTGTCCAACGCTCTCATCAGTGACTTCTTGTGCTGCTTTGTATTCGACACTTCCGGCGGGAATTTCTTCTCCATTTCCGGCGGTGGAGATGGTGTGGGAGATAACATATAAATGGGAACCTTGTCGAAAGAGAGATCTTCCATAGGAATGTGCATGACCGTGCTACACCGCTCACATATTGCGCGTTCGCACAGTTTACAGATCGTAGGGCGCGGACCAAAAAACGAGAATCGCGTCTTTAAACATGTGAAACAGATCTTCCCGTTCTCGAGATCGTCCCGAAGAGAGCGCGTCACCGCCAGAGTTTCAATTTCCGCTTTTGTCAGAACAGATCTGATGTGTTGTACTTCTTGTAATGTTAGAGAAAGACATTCAAGAGCGTGACCCCAATCGGTTGACTCCCAAATGGAGGCCACATGTTGTCGGACGTCTTCGTTGACGTCCAGGTCGTCGACAGAGACTTTTGTCGTCGATAAAGGAGATTCACAAACAGTTATTGAATGTCTTCTTTCGTGAGATTTCAATAGTTTTAAAGACACTGAAAATCAATGCAAAGAAATAGTAATTAATTGTTTGTAAATCAATATTTATTTTTCTTACAACTTCTTAACGAAAATTTTCGCGTTTTCTTCTCTTCCGATGACTTTTGGGGAACTTCTGATTCTTCTCGTTCTTCGTCTTTAAACACATCTTCACTTTGAGTACTTTTACTGTCGTCGACAGTGAGGTCGTCGTCGTCGTCAAAAGAATTAGAGAGTCTTAGAGTGAGATCTGCTTTAATAAGTCTTCTTGTGGGCGCAGGAGTTGTCTCGTTATCAATGAGTTTAGTTCTTGAAGTTTCCACTGTTTTAATGAAAAGTTTTTATTGATTTTTAAAAAATATTTAATTTAAAATACCTTTAGATAAAAGCTTCAATTCAGACATACTTTAAAAACAGATGTTCTCACACAGCACACAAAAACCAACACAAAAATCAATACAAAAATGGACTCAAAAAGAATTTTACGCATGAGTATAATGAGCATGCTACTTCTCAATCATCTTGACCCACATATACAGTATATATAAATGTGACCTCTCACCTGAACTTAACCCCCGTGAGTGTAGAGGTGTTGAACCCCCAGAAACGGGAGGCGTCGTTGGTCTCAATTTATTATTGTGTTCGCGAATAGATTGCATCAGTTTTTCATAGAGAGTCACGTGTCGGGGGGGTTCAGGACCCAAAACCCTTCTGGACACGGGCACCAAAGGGGGGCGCGATCTGATAAAGTCGAGAATGAGCGCATGCGCGTCCTTCTTCACTCGCGGCGGTAAATGTCCGTCAATCATAACTTTATTCAATTTATATCTTTTGGTTCTGATGTCCTCTAAAAGCATCTCATAAGGGGTTAACTCAAATTCGAGGTGATGTGCAAAACCCCCCTGACCACCCTGGAGGTGTTCTACCTTCCGCAATTTGACACCATGACGTAATTCACGAATAACTTGAATCCAAAGTCGGGCCCAATCGTGAACCGGAAGTGAATCCAAATCATTTACTGTTTCCGCTGTTTCACGATTTCTGGTCTTTTTCAATTCCTATAAGAAAATTATTTTTTGATTAAAAAATTTATTGAAAATGAAAACAAACCTTTTTGTAATAAATGTAAAGAAATGTTATGAAAAATAGTAAAAGAATTGAAATGAAAATCATTTCTCAATAAAGTGAAAGAGTAACTGTCCTTATATGGGACGCATAGATGTACAATCTGTACAAATCAGTACAAATCCCACACAACACACATACTTTGGTTCCTTTTATGATTTGATCCAAAAATGTGGACAATTCCAGGGTTTCGGTCACTAATGCCCGACAAACTGCCCGATAATGGCCTTCGGCGTCGGATTGACGTGATAATCTCGACACACACATCTATTGAAAAAACACGTTGAATATTAATTGATGGCATGCTACTTTTTTTTAAAGTACTTATGAAATGCATTAAGAAAATCCTTGAAATGAATATTAATTTTTGGATTGAATCCCACACTTTTTAACCCAAATAATGCATTCAATTGAAGGTCAATTCATAAAACTTTTGCCCAAAAAATCTTATTTGAGGCCTAGTTTTGTCCAAAACACTCACTTGAATCACGTGATCAAAAGTAGTGTCCTCTTGACAGTCGTCGATTCCCTCGTCTTTTGCGTCGTCGTCGTCCTCGTGCTGGTCGTCGACGACATGATCCCTTCTGCGTCGTCTTTGACTCGTCACTGAATTGTGATCACAAGCTGTGGTCAATTTGTCGATTAAAAGCTCGAGCGAAGGACTCAAAGAGCGCTCTTCATCCTCCTCGAGACCATAGTCGAGCGCATGAAACACAACGATACCCAATGATTGCAATAACTGTCATAAAGAGCAGCACTTTATGTAAATGTGAAGTGTATTTGAATGCGTGCGAAAAACACATTAATATATTGTTTGTAACCCCTCTGACCCCACCCCACCCCCTCTTCCTTTGAATTGATACTACAGTGACTTTAAAACAAATACTTTAGTTTTATAGCAATAATACAGAGCGCGAAACAATGGTCACAGACTTTTGAACCCATTTTTGGAGTTGTTTTTCAACTATTTTTCCCCTTCTATGTGATGAGTCATTCATTCATTGCTTTCATTTATTTTTTATATATCTTTTTCTTACCTTTGATTCGGTTTCAGCCAATTGTCTGTCAAAACATTTTTGTCTTTTGTTATGTTCTTCATCTGTTCAATGAATGAGTGGTCAGTAGATTGTAAACAATTATTATACAAAACCCAAAACTCACCCAAAACCAGATCCGTTGACCTTTGAATAGTCTTTTTGTGCACAAATCCATCGAAATGTATGTAAAGATCTTCTGCTTTTGTCAATAGATAACAATTGAGTGGTTGTGGAGATCGCGCGAAATACGTGCGGAAGCAGAGCACGCACTCAAACACGAGAGCCCACGACTGCTCTTCATTAATAGACGTGTGAAACGCGTGTAAGATCTGCGCCAGACTTACGCACCGGTCACAGTCTAACTCACATTTCATTGTTATGCAGACATCTTATTATGTGTGTGATTGTTGTCATTCACGAGCGCGCAGACGATCACTGCGTCAAACTGTATATGAGTGCTATTGTTATATAAGTGATGTTATATGTGATGTTATGCGCGTGAGAGAGACGTCTGGTGTTTCGTTACTATGACGACCGCTTATGTGCAATACAGTAAAACCTGTTTATAATAGTCTAAAGTTTTTTCCAACATATGATCTCTCCTTTAGTTGTTAGGAAAAAGCGAACAATAACTGAAGATTTCTTTTCTATAAATCTCTTTTTTAAGTTGATGGCAAGCATTATAACTGTAAGAACTTTTCACAAAAACTATTTTTGTTAGAATAGAGTTCTTTCGCAAAACAGAATAGTATTTTAGTCGGAATTGTAGTTGAGAGCAATGTATAGGCGTGTAGTGCAGTACAGCTTTTACTATGAATACTATTCCGTTTCAAACGATTGGAGGGAAAAGTCTTTCAGATAAATAAGTGATTCTTTAAAAAGCGTTTTCAAATGTGTGGGAAAGTAATTATAAATCCTTAATCTTTTGACAAACACATCATTTTTATCAGAATAGTGTTTTAGTGCAAAACAGAATAGTATTTTCGGCACCATTTGAATGCATCGGCAGAAGAGAACACAATCCTTTCTTTTTTGTGGTCTCTTCAGGTTTAATTGCTCTAAACTGATGCTAAAGTTGAAGACAGGAGTTGAGGTCATTAAATGTAATGTCGCGAAAGTCTGTACTTTTGTTAGAAGAGAGCGATAGCGTTGTATCTATGGGTGGACTAAAATGAGCGACAGCTACAGTACAAGTAATCCTATTATTTGTTGCTTTAGAGACATCGGAGAGAAGTGTCTGCACAATACTGTACTTATGAGATATATGATTGGACACATATATGATGGAACAGTAGGTGGACCAGTAGGTGGACCAGTTCGTGGACCAGTTCAAGAAGTTCTTAACTTCTGTGGCCCTCTGTTTAAAACTCTATCTCGGCTTTAATGCTTGTCCTGCGTCCTATTTTTATACAAATCTAATTGTTGTTTCTGTTCATTTATTACAAAAATATCAGAGCGGTTACAAAATAGCGGTTCCATCAGAGCAATTGTCCCAAACCATACCCAAACCATACTTTTGTTGGATGCGTACAGTTATCACATTTTGACATTACAAACATCACATCATTTGTAGCTTTAATTAAGTTCTTCCTAATTATGACGGATTTGTCATTCATTTGTCCAATACTTTAATATAAAGAGATCGATGTAATCATATGTAATCCGAGATTAAATATGTTTTCTTATCACTGTTGGACATATCGGGTCTTTTAATATGAATGAGTTCCCGATTTGAATCCCAGTTACTTTCGAAACTCATTTTCCATTTGTTTACATTCATTTAAATACCATTTCTGACCCCTTCTAGCAATCAATATTACACTCAAACTTTTAATGTATAGGTCAAGGGTTAAAGTTGATTATAGGAAAGTTTGACATTGGGTTCAAAGAAATACACTATTAACTCAAAATGAAAATAAATCGTATAATTTTACTGATAATTTGAAATAATCCATCACATTCTGCAATATTCTATGATATTCTGCAATATTCTATGATATTCTGCAATATTCTATCACATTCTGCAATATTCTATGATATTCTGCAATATTCTATCACATTCTGTAATATTCTATAACATTCTGGAAAAAGTATTTTTTGTATATATGGCCCGGAATGTTGATCAAGTCTTTTAATATATATAAAGTTCAATTATTACCTCAGTATAATACAAATTTGATATACTTATAGTGAAATAAATAAATTGAATACAATTCAGATCAATTTAAATATGAAATGGAATGAACCACAGAATGAAGAATGAAGAGAATGAATGAGTCAACAATCAATCATAAATAAATAATTGACGGCTTTAACAAATGTAAACATAAATATGAACACATTTACCAGTTTGTAATTCCTAATTGAGTAAAAATGTAAAAATAAAACACAAGAAAATGGAACTTCAATACTCAGAACAACTTTGGGACTATTTAAGTAAAAGATTCTGCAAACAGATCCCTGAAACTGGATATGTTTGCGATAAATGCTATCAAACTTATAATTGGTCGCGTAATTCACAACTATAGACATCATCTCAAAAGAGTATGTCATCAGAAATGACAGAATTGGAAATAATTAACAAAAACGAGAGTGCATTAAATGAGCCAAACCTGACAAAATCGTAAAAGACTGACCGCGAAAGCAGTATTAGAAGCATATATTAGTGATAATATATTTATAAGATTTGGCGCTCGATGTGTTGCGACGAGCATCTTACATTTAACGGGGATAAAGTTGTACTAAATTCAGAATCGTTGACAAGATTGCAAATTGAAATTCGAAATCACGGTAGAAAACAAATTACAAAATTACTTAATTCACTCTGCAATGAACTAAATAAACAGCGAAAGTATTTCATTTATGAATGCGAGATATGGTGTCATAATGAATGAAAAACAATGACAGGCCTTACGAAATTAGAATTAGAAGCCATTAAAGACAAATTGTTAGGACTTCATAATTGGCAAACAAAATATTAAGAAATGCATTAAAGCTGAAAGACTCGAATTAAAGAACAATATAGTTGATAAAAAGTTACGACTCCAAAATATAAATGGAGATATGTTAAAACAAAATATGACTATTCGCTAAAAATGAACAAACAATTGCTATAATCTGGGGTACATATGTGTATATTCAGAAAATTTGAAATAATAGATTCCAACATGAAACGTATAGTGTATAAAATAAGCGCCATTAAGTTAAACCTTTTGTTGTATGTGCCCAAATGGATACATAATTGATAAAAAAGCAGACTAATAAAATAACTACTGATGAATTGCATGACTTCCCTAAATTGGAAATGGCTCATTTGAAGTACCTAACGCTAGGATCTTACCAACCTAAGCAAAGCGTTGGAATTGTGTAGAAATTATTTGAAATAAAGGCATTGTTTTTTTGAGAAACACATTGGCATCAATGATCTTATAAGATCCAAAGTTCAATCTCGTCACTCAAATCGTACAAAGTATACACCATTTGTCCGATACGAGCCTAACTCAGAAGGAAGATATTCAATAATCGGATACACTTCCTCGTGTCAAAATGGCTTAAGAACTGTCGGTATGTGTTTATATACAAAACCAAATGCAATAGCAATCCATCAAACATCGGAACATTTGAATAATATATTCGAAAGCAGTTTAATAGATGCGGCAGACAGTGAAGACGAATAAGTAAATGATTCCATAATCTAAACCACATTCCTATTTAAAAAATAGTGATTTGTTTCTACTATTGATTGTATAAATTAGTCTAATAAAACTTTATTTTAAAAAAATTAAATATTAAAAGTAAAATTCTTTAAATAATTTTTCCAATGAGTTAGAGATCATATTATTTCAAAATTCGATATTTAAGTGATTTGATTTAAAAAATAATTTAAAAGCCATTTTTGTACTTTGAATTTTCCTGAAAAATTACAATTTATTTTGATTCTGAGTGTATTTGTTTGAATCCCAATGTGAAACTTTCCTATAATTAACTTTAATCCTTGACCTTATACATTAAAAGTTTTAATGTAATATTGATTGCTAGAGGGAGTGTCAGACAAACTTTTCAAAAATAGAATAGAATAGACTCCATAATTAAAAAAATAGACATTATATTGATTATTTGAAAAACTATAATATATAATTAATATTTGGTGATAATATGGGAGAACCAAACGGTTCATTTTTATAAACTGAAACCGTCTGCCGCTCACAATGGAAAGTTTCCCTCTCTATGAATCTTATATGTGTTCAAATAAAGTATTAGTTTTAATGGTTATTATATGATTTGAGGCCCAGGCCTAGGCTCAAGGGTCAAACGCCCGGTTAAATTTAAGTGCTTGTGATCACCTTAATTGTTTGCCATCACTGCTTATAAGGTCTTTCGTTATAAAAAAATAGAAAAATGTGGTTTACCCTCACGTTAATGATTAACGTATTGAAAGTTTATAATAAACTAATTCGTGAATAGATTATAAAAACTAATGGTGACTAATGTTTGACTATAATTGACTATAATATGATTAAATACTTATTTTTAGCAATCGATCGAAATGTGTGAATAAGTGCTAAACTAGTGAACGATCGATGAATAGCTTATTGAACTTTTATTGAAGAGAACAGCGATTGCTGTCTGTTTCTCACTCCACACCTGTTCGGCATCCTTTCCGTTCGGACCTGTCGTCGTTCCCGCTTCTCATCAAAGTTATTATAAGGTATGGGTGTGAGGGGTAGTATATGTCAGACAACATTTCAATACAAAATGAACTAAATTGAAAAAAATGAATTCAATTAACTTAAATTTTAATAACTTTTCTGACAATATTTAAGATAATTAAACAAATTTGATTTGATTTGAATATGAATATTAAATACAGATTTTTCATAATGCAAATTTGAATTTTCAAAAACTTAAAGAGCTATAACTCAACTAATATTAGAGATACTGAATGCAACTTTCATATGCTTATTCAGCTTTAAATAATCTATAACTATAACTATAAGCTAAAAATTTTTGCAACATTTTATAATATAAATTGAGATTTTATAATTTTAAGTTTGTTATAATTGCTAAAATTAACTTTAAGTATTCATTTTTCATTCAAAACATATTTGTGCTAAAATTCATTTTTGTTTGTTTAGACATTCGTTAAAAATAAAGATAATTACAAAATACAATTTCAAAATATTTGCAAAAATTTACTTTTTAGCTATAGTTATAATTATAGTTAGTTTAGAGTATAAACTAATTTTATGCTTCAACTTGAGCTTCATATTTTAGGTGAGCTTTAGCTTCATCTTCGATCTTATGTAAAAAGTATTTTTTTCTTTAAAACTCATGTTTTAATTGAAAATCATATCATTTAGAACAGCAATTATTTATATGATAATAATAACTATTAAAAGATTTGAAACACATTCTATTTTTATTTAACTGTTCTTATAATTGAACACTTTCTCAATAATCAATATAAAGTTAGTACCTGAAAGAAGATATTTCATCTTATTTTAATCTAATTTGAAGGCTATTTACTTCTCCAAAATGTTTTATCTTTATCTGGTTCTAAATTCTAAGAAAAGATTTTTTTTAACTCATTTTAGTTATAAGAGAAGCTCACTTAAGATCACTTCTATGAGCTTGAGCTTGAGCTTGAGCTGAGC
>JAQGCH010002319.1:0-12936 GCA_034699485.1 Nanhermannia elegantula
ACCAATTGTGATTTTTTGTCAACTACCCCATCGATGTAAAAATGTAATATAATCCACCGTTGTAACGAAGGGTTAATAGCAAATCTTATCTTACATGTCATAATTATGCTTTTCGTTAGGAAACATGTAGAGTTATTTACAATCATAGCTTAAGTTATACATAAGTAGAAATTTGATTAGTTTTTTAGAAATGTAGTAAACACTGTATATTTAAAATGAAAAGAACAAAAACATCATAATAAAGATTGCAATTTCTTATGAAATATACTTTTACATTTAGTTATGCTAATGAACAGCTTTATTTATTTATAATAAACATTAATATAATATGTCAAAGGATGCAATACTGATAAAACTTTGATGAAATTTAAATAAACTAGCTTAAATGAATTAAAATTGATGAGTACTTGTACTTGGTTAATTTATGTATGTAGAGTAGTTTTCAAGAATTTTATTCAACATTTAATTTACAATTTTGAAAGATAAATACAAAAGTGATATGTAATAATGGATCAAGTAAATATATTCATAATAAACTCAATTAAAAATATTAGTGCAGATTATATTCATCCTATTTTCTACTTTTCTAATAGTTTTGGGCAAAAATGTTATTGAAAACAATTCTATCACCAAAAATCACAAAATATGTACCGGAACTAAAGAGCGTATGTCAAGGCCACACAAACAGGTACACCACATACATTAATTAAAAAAAAGATATACGAACTGCAACTATGTTGAGGGTAACCTAGAACTAAGTTGGTTGCAGGGCATAAAACGGACTTTAGTTTCTTGAAGAATATAACAATAGTGTCCGGTTATGTGCTTATAATACATGTAAATGTCAAGAGAATGATTATGAGTCACTTGCCCGACTACTATAGTAAAGGCTTAAATGCTGAAAGACCAGTAATTGAAGTTTGAACAGGTGTTGAGATTAAGGACTTTGGATTAACTTTTAAAACTTATTAAGTATTTAAAAGTTAGATATTCATTGAGTTATTTTCATTTAAAGATCTTTCATTAAGATAAACGTTCTTTTATTTATAAACTTATTTTTTTTGTTAAAAAAGTGTAATTTATTAATAAATTTATTTTTGATAACCTCTGGGACCAGGGGCACGAATAAGGCTACCTCCACGCGGTGTGCCCTAGGTAACGCTAGGAGCCTTCAAATGCATATAACTAGAGGTGGAAATTTTACGTAAAAATTTTTTATTTTAAAATTTTATGTAATTTGTAAAAATGTGTAAAATTATATATAATCGTTTTAATTATGAAAATCAATTTATAAATCAAAATCATTTATATAAATATAAAAATACCAATAGTTATGTTCAGTTTACAGTCAGCCAAGTGTCGAATCTAGTAAGTGTCATTCGGGCAAATGATCCATTCGGGCAAGTGACCCATTCGGGTAAGTGACCCATTCGGGCAAGTGACCCATTCGGGTAAGTGACCCATTCGGGCAGGTGACCCATTCGGACAAGTGTCAGTCGGGCAAGTATCCGCCACCCATATTTTTACTCTCCTTGGACGCGAACTTATATACTACATGCCTTAGGTCAATCACTTTGACCACTAGCTGTTATGAAAATCACCCTTTAAAAATTGATGACTTTAATAATGACTGCATATCAGTCAATATTCAAATAACAAATGATTAGTTACTCATAATGTAAAACATTAGTTTTGATAAGAAATCATTTTAAGTGATAAGAAGGAGATATCAAAGTATTTAAACTTTTATCTCGTTTAGTAAGAGATGAAAATGAATACCGTTTTGAAACATACTGTACAGTAATTCTGCAATATTTGCATTAGAACACAACAAAACACAACACACATATTGCTTAAATAAATGTAATGCCTAATAATATTTTCTAACAACGAGCTCACACAGCAACTCAAAGAGAGCTCAACTGAAGATAAATTAGGGAATGATCACCAAAACTGTGTATTTGAATCCATTATTATTAATATTATTAATAATAATTATTGTTTTAGATATAATGGTCTTATTCACAAACCTAATGACATGTTTTATTGTTTATAAGTTTGATAAAAAAAAGACAACGAGACCAAGATTTTAATGATTAATATCAGTCGCTGATAGCTTTTTAATATTAGTGGTTTTGATCCCACACTTTGTAATAATGTCTGCGTTTGGAGAAACAAATCTGTTAATTATACATATTATTCAGTCGGTGACCAGCTATTTGAATGCAATTTCACTCTGTGTCTCATCAATTACAATAACTGTTATCGCGTGTGACAGGTATTGCATTGTATTTTACGAATTTAATAATCCATTCAACAGATATTCTGCAAAACTACTTATTATTATCATTTGGTTATCGAGCTTTCTATTTTCAGTCCCTTTTTTATTACTACTGATATCTATTACTTTGATTAAAAGAACTCAAAAATTGTTTATATAAATGATAAAAATTATATGAAAAATACATTTTTTACCGAAAATGATATATTCAGACAAATAACTAGATATTCAAGATTTGTATTCAATTATTTGATACCAATATTTTTAATAAGTTTTTGTTATATAAAAGTAACAATACGTTTGTTAAGTCAATGCAAGTCTGGTATTAGATCTACAGATGAGTTAAGAAAGAAAAAGTATATGAAAGCAATCAGAAAAATGATAGCGATATTGATTGTGTTTACTGTTACTTATTTGGATTTTACTTTAATGTAATGAAAAGCTTACTAAATATCAGCGCAATTGATCACAAATCATGTAATTTATGTAATTTAAAAGTGTTTCATAAAGTCAGATAATTTAAGTTTTAATATACAGTAAAACCTGAGCTTGAATAATGCTCCCACCTGTCAATTACGACCACCACTTAATTCATTTTCTCATACAAATAGCACTGTATATTACGACCACCTGTCTATTGCGACCGCATATTCAGTGGTCGTAATTGACAGGTTTTACTGTATTACTTGTACAATTAAGCAAATTATGGGAAATCATTATAAAATTTTTAAAAATTGGCCATATAAAAAACTTTTCTAAAAGAATTGCAAAAAGTCGTAATAATGTTCAATTTAAAGTAAGGTTTAAAATTGTTAATAAAAATTTACAAAAACAGATATTTTGTTACTTTATAAAGTCATGTGCGAATTTTTTTTACAACTGTGTGATTTTAAGAAAGTTTGACTGTGTTGATTAGATTTTATCAATTTTTATTTACTAGTATTGAATGAATTTACATTAATAATTAGTAAGACTGTGTCGATTAATTAATGTCATTCTGCGTAAAACTTTATTCTAAATACTAGATATCTTTAAAAAATTTCATAGAAAACGACTGATGTTTAGATATAGTAATATGGTAAATTTTCTTCTGTAGATTGCTTTACTATGAAAATAACTCTGCATTTCTATGTGTTGAAAAAAATTGTGAGGAAGATAACTAATAAACAGTTTGGACGATACCGATAATGCGAATGTCTGAGTATAGCTGCACATAACTTATAAAATATCCAGGAATGGGATTTTTCTGGTAATTTGTAAATCTCAACAATAGATGGCAACATAACTGTTAACTAACGGGTAAGGCGTTGGGATACATAACGCATTACAAAAGCTTATTATTGAATGCCATCTATTGTTGAGCAAAACAAATTACCCGAAAAATGCCATTCCTCATTATATCAAATAATGTCCAAAACGATTATTTAAATTGGCATCGTTTAAAACTGGTTTAAAAATGCTGGCTATAATCGTCTGACTATCTTTACAGTCTTACAAATTATTAATGCAAATTCATACAAAATAAATGAATGAAAATTTTTAAAATCTGATTAAAACAGTCGAACCTCTTTAAAGTCACGCAGTGGTGAACAAGAAATTTTTAACTGACTTCATAGATTATGCCTTTATAAGGTAATTAAAAATCTGTTTTTGTAAATTTTCATTAACATTTTTAACCCTTATTTTATATTAAACTTTATTAAGATTTTTTTGCAATAGTTTTGTAAATATATTATACAAATGTAATGAAACCCAAACAGAATATTATCTGTAGGGTGGCCAGACGTCCAGTTTTAACCTGGACTGTCCAGTTTTTGGGCTATTTTTAAAAAAATGCAGTGCTTGGTCCCCTCTTTGAGTTTATTTGAAAATAAAAATTTATTAAAATTTATCTTTGGTCACCCATTTGATTTTTTAAGTCGTCCAGGTTATGTCTAGTTTTGAAATCAATTTGACCTAGTCACCCTAATTATCTGGTCAGATAATAAAAGGAATGTGGAACTTAATTAATTATTTAAAAAGACTAAAGTTTTATTTGAAACAAAGTATATTAAACATCAAATAATACGATATTATCAAAAAATGATTAAAACTCAATTTTTATTTGTTTAAATTTTAAATTTAGTTAATTAACAACTATTAAAATTTAATACAAATTGATAACAATAATTTGTATGCGATCCTAAAAATAATTAAATCTGCAGAACTAGTATTTTGTTAGAATTTAACAGGAATTTAATACCGTATATAAAATATTTTATAACAATTATTATTATTATTTGTTTAGAGACAACTAATTTTAAATATTGTTTTTAATATGATATTAAAAGAAAACTGATTTTGTGTTCTGATGAAAATAGTGTTAAAAAATTGGACAGAATTAAACATAAACTTCAATATTAATCATCGCTGACTTTAATTATGACTTTAACGCCTTCGCCTTTAAATGCAGTATTAAAAGCGTCCACACATTTATCAAAAGTAAATCTGTGCGAAATCAATGGCTTCAAATTGACTCTACCTGTGAGTTAAATAAAAAAATTTTCATTAAATGATCAAAAATTATTTCTAATAAAACTTATACAAAAGTATTACTGACCAGAACTGACAAGAGCTATAGCATCGGGAAAACTACAGATAATTAAATAAAAATTAGAAAACAATCATTAGATTAATGAATAATAACAAAAAATGAGATCTATTTTTGATACCAATTGCGATAACGGAATGATCCGAGAATTGTAACCTCACGAATGGCAGCATCAGAAATAGGTAGAGTCACCTCACGAGGTAGACTTCCTACCAGCACAACAGTTCCGCCTGATTTAGTGGCTAAAAGAGACAGTCTTGTACTCGATGGCGCACCACTGCATTCAATTGTGATGTCAGGCATTCGGCCCAACTTTTCCTTAATTTCTGTCAAAACTTGTTCTTCTTTTGAATCACGAGTTATAAGAACTGTGTGATCGGCGCCGACCTGTTTCGCTAATTTCAAGCGATCGGAGTTTATGTCTATTAAGAAAATGAATTAATTTAGTTATGAGAATAAGTTTCGAGTAATTGTTGTTTAAATACCAGTGACTATTATTTGATTACATCCTCGAGCTTTAGCCACCATTACATTGAAGAGACCTATAGGTCCGACACCTGTTATGAGCACATTTTTGCCAACAGTGACTTTAGCTCTTTGACAGGCATAGACAGCCACACAGAAGGGCTGTATCATAGCCCCCTCTTCGTTAGTCATGTTATCTGGAATTCTGTTAATTGATTGATGGGTCGAAAAGTTACATTATATTCAGTGTAGTATTGTTTCTCTTTTCTTATTAAACAATAAAAACTTGTTATCTATTCTAAGATCACCTAATAATGAAAGACTCACTAATTTCCTAAACCAAGTTTGAAAACATTATTAAATCACATTTCACTTAAAAATGGTTCTAAAACAACAAAACTTTTTCGACTTAATTTAAATTAATTGATTTCAAAGTATTAAAGGCTTTAACTATTAATAGTAGTAGTATTTTATTGTAAAACTATTGCTGACTTACATAACAGACTACTTTTATATGCATGAGTTACTAAATGCTAAGCTAAAAGCCTTGTAATAATTATGGGATAACTAGCGTTGCCAACTCTTCTATGTGTGATTCCTTGACTTTTCAGCATATTTATCAATTTTTTCCGGGATATCAAGGTGATCAGGTGTCCAGGAATGGTCTGGACTGTCCAGGATTTAGGCTATTTTCAAAAAATACAGTGCTTGGTCCCCCGTTTGTGTTTTTCTAACTATAAAAATTTCATAAAAAATTATGATTTGGTCCCTCCTTTGATTTTATAATTTGTCCAGGAATGGGTTTGATAAAAACTGGTCACCTTGCGGGACATTCCGGGACAGAAATATTTCGGAACATTTAGCAAGGCTTATGTTGAGGGTTCCCAATAATCTATTCCGGGACATACAAGGAAAGACCCATTTTCAGGGCCGGGACACAGAGGTCAATTCCGGTACTGTCCCGGCCATTCCGGTGCGTTTGGCAACGCTAGGGATAACACACCTTTCAAGGGTTTTAATAATATTCAAGGCTTTGGTGCCCAATTCTGGAATAGCACCAATTCAGCAAAATCATTCTGATGTTTGTATTCAAAAATTTTACCAAAGCCTTCATGATTATCAACATTGAATAATAAGTTCAAGTTTCTCAAAGTGATGACAATAATAAATAATAACTTAAGTCACAATATTACAGTTAAACTCGTTTATAACGAACTCGGTTATAACGGAAACCCGCTTATAACGAAGCATATCGTTTGGACCGAACATATATACCTGTATATCAATGAGTACACTTATAACGAATTTCGGTTATAACGAACGCTTTTTGCTGTCCCAACCTGTTCGTTATAAACGGGTTTAACTGTATGAGACTTTGAAAACTTTAGTTAATTGGTTACATACTTGAAGGTATAGTCTGCCGGATGTAAAAAAAATTTGGTGAGAGTGCCATTCGTCGGAGGTGTTGCGTGACACCGAACATCTTTGCACCGATTATAGAAACCTTCTCTACAGTGATTACATTTACTACACGGAACTGCTGGCTCTGTACAGACACGATCACCGACTTTAAGATGCTTGACATCAGGTCCCACTTCTATTACTTCAGCACATGTTTCGTGTCCCAAAATTATTGGATCTTTCAATACAAAGTTTCCAATTACTCCGTCTTTCCAGTAATGGACATCAGATCCACAAATGCCGACACAATATGTGCGAAGTAATACCTCTGAATGTTTTAATTTTAATAAATTATTAAAAAATTGTTACCTCTTTCAAAACATTTTAAAGGATTTATAAATAGAATTTAGTTTAGTTCAAAAATTTGCAGATTATTGATAATAAAATTAAGAAGTTTTACAAAAAAAAATAATGGTTTAAATCTTTAATGTTTATGAATTTGTTAGACAACAAATAAATAGTTACATTTCACTGATTTATCGAGAGGTAACAATTTTTTAATAATAAAAAAGTTTAAATATTACCCTAAAATTCCCTCTAACGCGCGCGTTATCTAATGAAAAAAGTGAAAAATTTAGGAAAATAACTGGTGCGCGTTATACATAAAGTGTTATAAAGCACGCGTTATCTAATAAATAAAGTGAAATTTTTTTAGAATTAGTGGTGCGCTGTATCTATGGATGCGCGTAATAGAGGGAATTTTAGGGTATTTTATAGGTTATTGTTGGTATATGATTTATATATAGAGCTTGGTCTTTTCGGCATATAGTGAGATTTAGTGTTAAAGTAAGGTTTGAAGGGACAGTGTTGACCACAACTGATAATGAGTGATTGCCCTATGAACTCGTCTCGATTAAAAACATTTTGATATAGTTTTGACCCTATATTTATCCATTCACATGAAAAATATAAATAATTCCAAAATTTTATTGTCAATTTGGATAACATTTTGTTAACTCTGTGCCCGCAAAAACCTTACTTTAACACTAAATTACGCAATACACCGAAAAGACCAAGCTCTATTTATATATGATTTAATGTTTAAAAATTATTTGCTTGTATAACAAAAAATAAATATTCATATTAAAGTTTTTTTTGTAAATATCATATAATAGTAAAATCTAAATATAAATTACATTTGATAGTTGTTTCATATTATTCAGTGAAAGTTCTTTTAAAAACAATAAGGAATTTAATGTTTTAAAAAGATTCAAATATTTTTTAAAAATAGAGACTAAAACTTTATTTGATATGAAAATTTCTAAAATTGAACTTATTCTTGAAATAAGGCAATAAAACAGTAAGACTTACCATTGCTTCCAGGCTTCTGAGGTAACGGATATTGTTCAAGTCTGAGATCATCCACTTTGTGCAAAACCGCAGATAAATTATCTTTTGAATTGGCCATAACTGTATTTCTGGTAACTATAACTGCAAAATGAGAATATAAGCAAACCTTCGCTCTTTTTTATATAATCTATAATTTCAATGGAATACTATTATTAATATGTTTATACAGTCTGACCCTGATTTTAACAACTTATCGGCATCATTGTCGGCATCATTAAGTGAGCATCATTGCTTAAAATTTTGTTGATTAAGACCTATACTAAACCCAAACTTGTTACTAGTGCTTGACGAGTAAATTTTTTTACAAAAAGTAAAGTACCCTAATTTCCCCCGTATAAGTCGCGACTTATCTGAAGAAAAAAGCTAAAATTTTAAAAAAATAATGACTGCGACTTATACGAAGGGTTATTTTCAGTGGTGCGACTTATACGGAGGAAATTAGGGTAAATGTATTTTCAAAAAGGATTTTACTTAAAAAGTAAGTAAGAATAAAGTATTTTTACTTTTTTCAAATTATAAAAGTAAAAGTAATACAATTATTGCAAAAAAGTAAAGTAAAAGTAAAATACAAGTAAAGTGAAACTTTGATTTTTGTTTATTTTTGTTAAAATATTATTTGATTCCATTATTAATATTCGATTATTTATTATGTTTTGAAATAAAACTTAAACTAAACATTTTGTGTAAAGCTGTTATTTAGATATAAAAATGTTTAATAGTTTAAGAAAGGATTTACTTAATCTATGTTTCAAGGTTTTCACAAATATGGTAATCCTTATAAACAAGTTTTTACTTTTACTCTTATCAAAAATTAAAGTAAAAGTAAATATAATTTACTCTTTACTAAACTATAAAAGTAAAGTAGAAGTAATTTTACTTTAATGCAAAAGTAAGTAAAAGTAAAGTACAGTAAAACCTGTCAAAGTAGGGCAAGAAAATAAGTCCTTTTTGCAAAATATATAAAGTAAAAAAGAATTAATATTTTGCTAAAAGGACTTAACTGTTTCCCCAACTTTGACAGGTTTTACTGTAATACTTTACTTTTACTCAATCATCAGGAATGTAATTTTTCAGGTAATTTGTTTTGCTCAACAATAGATGGCAACATAACTGTTAACTAACGGGTAAGGCGTTGGGATACATAACGCATTGCAAAAGCTTATTATTGAATGCCATCTATTGTTGAGCTCTACAAATTACCTGAAAAATGCCATTCCTGATCATCCAGTAATACTCGAGTAAAAAGTTTTACTCGACAAGCACTGCTTGTTACTAAAAAGCACTCACAAGTTTTGTGTTATGTAATCGAATATTAATCATTAAAACTTTATGATAAATAATTTTATACTTACTTTTATTTATAAATTTATTTAATCGGTATCTTATGTTTAAATAATTTAATATTGAAAACACACTTTTGAACGTCATACTAAAATATAGATATAAAGAAATATAAATATTATTCTAATTAAAAAACCTGTGAACTTCATTTAAGTCTAGGATATCAAGTGTTTTTGTCTAAAATAATCGAATGATTTAAGTTTCAAGGACTGAAAGCTTAATACAGTAAAAGCTCGATATAACGAACCTCGATGTAACGAACAGTTCGTTATAACGAACATAACTGGAATCCCGTTCGGCTATAAACTTAAGCTAAAATCCATTCGATATAACGAACACTCGATTTAACGGACAAAAAATTTTACCCCTTGAGTGTTCGTTATATCGAGCTTTTACTGTATATTGTTTGAAAATAGAATTTGCCCAGTTTTCAAAAACTTTCTTATTATCTTATCATTAATAGTGTTTTCATTAATATTTATGTCCAGCAGTTTCTTCAACACCTCTATAATTTGATTTGTTGATCGATGATTTCTTTGAAAATTTTTTTGGTCATATTGTCCGCAATTTATAATCTTTAACATTAAACCATAAGAACTAAACGTTATAGCAATATATTTTATGGTTTGTATAACATTTTTTTGTATGCATCCATATATTATTCTCTTTAATACAAATTAAACATATCTTATCATTCAATTGGAATTGTTTTAGAGCAATATCACAACTAATAAATTGTGGACAAAACGGGTATTCAATTGCAGATTTGTCACAAGAATGAAATTTTTCACAATTATAGTAATAATATTCTATGAAATACAGAAATTCCTAATTTTTATCGCAAAATACATGTCCAAATCTAAAAAATTCTTGTAAAATGTAATCAACTCGTTTACAGACACATAACAATTCCAGTTCTCATTTCGAAAAATCTCATTCAGACGCGTCTGTAATTGTAACTGTATTTGTGTTATTAAACTATATTTGTATTGAAAATCGTCTAATGCTTCCCGCGAAAGATTACCGAATATTTTCCCTTTCATTTCCTCATTTAAGGTATACTTAAGCAACTTTGGATCTCCAGCTAAAGAATCAGTTGTTCTGCCAATAATTATTTTATTTATTATTAAAATTCAAATCTGTTGCATAAATTGACCTAGTAGATATGATTGTATAATAGGGACATTCGAATCAATTAATAAAATTATTTTGTGATTTAAGAGTATGAGATAAATAGCAGTGCCAATAATTGGGCAAAATTTATTTAGTTCTCTCTCAATGAAATGACACAGATTTTCAAAATCTTGACAAATATTCAAAGCATGTAAAACACCCTGCAATATTGGGGTGTGGGTCGATTGCCCGAAAGCCCTATTTTCCGACTGCCCGAAAAGCCAGTTACCCGACAAGGACGATTGTCCGACAATGTTAGCCTATAATAACACAACATTTACAGAAAATTTTAAAGATAAATTTGAGGCTAAATTTACGTTTTGATTTATACATTTTCAAAGCAGGTTAGCGTATTCTGCTTAGAATACAATGGATATGGATATGCCTAGTCCTACCGTCCGTAACAAGTAAGTTACGTACGACGGGCTTGCTTCGCTCGCCCGTCTAGTTTTAGTTCATACGAACACTTTAAAATGGGAATATTAATATTTATAGCAAAGTTTACATGCTTGCTTAATATATTATGTGGATGTCTTTTGTTTTTTATGTCGGGCATTTGTACCTGTCGGGCAACCGGCAATCGGCCCAGACCCATGTTATTTTAATCTTAGAACCTATATTAAAATATTTAATGAAAAAATTATGCTTTTATTTAATTTATTAATTTTAAGTGCTAATAGGCTAAAGCTAAAGAATGTCTGTATGCCTGAAGCTAAAATTTATTAAAGGGCTAAAACTAAAAGTTTACAAATTATGAGTTAATAATTGCTTTAATTTAAATACATTTATTTAATTTCTATACGATTTATATGTCAAATAACATATTTTTTTAACAAATAAGTTATATATCTATTGCTTAATAAAAGAGACATTTTAACCAATAGTTTAAATTAGAGATTAGACCCTTGTTTTAAGTTTGTTAAACTAAGTTTATTGAACTAATATTTTAATATACGAAAAAAAAAGTTTACTTTAGATAAGAATTTGTTTGCAATACAGGCAGACATAAGAAAGAGATTTTATTGCAAAACATTATTTAGTTATAACTTAAGTGAAAGAATGGGTAAAATAGATAAAAAATTAATGAACGTTTCATTAATTATCGTAAATCTAATGACTATTTAATGTAGAAAATGTTGAACAACTAAAATGGCCAAAAGGTTCTAAAAAGAGTGATCATTTGCAAGAAAGAATAAGGTTCGGGCAAAGAATGTCAAAATAACAGTGAAAAATGTGAGCTGTGATAAATTGTAGAGTTTGTGCAACAACAGTACATTTGAAGGAAATTCATTGAAAAATGAAAAGAATATTTTGATTTAAGAATTGAAAATTGATATACTTAGCTATATTTTAAATAATTGAAAGCACTGTTGTTTCACATATAAAATGGGGCTCAGTTTGATAAACAGGTGTTCAAACAGAAAAACTTTGGATTAAGTCTAGGACATTGGTTTTCAGACATTTTTGGTCACCACCCACCTTCTAAGGTAATTTTTTGCGAAAATTTCAATTATTCCATAGAACACAATGCTAAACAAATTCGCCTTGCAACCATCTGCAGAGTCAATGTCTTAGAATGCGTAGAAGAAAGCAATAAGCTTATATTATTATGCTCAATTATTTCTTAAAAACGATATAAGCTATTAAATTTGTAAATCATACTAAATTAAATTAACATGAGGCAAAATTTTTAAATTTTATTTTCACTTTAATATGCACAAATAACTTATAACTAAATTGTAACTACTATAATTAATTTGTTATGATTATGTTAATTTAATTGCCAGGATGTCGAAAAATAATTTAAAATAGACATTTTACTTAAAATAAGCGATCATGGCAATTTTAATATATATATAGCACTTATATTAGGTGCATCTGCATGAATTTTTACTATGTTTCCTCTTTGCACGATAATTTTGAATAAAATAGAAAATTGTTTAATATAGATTTATTATTACCTTGTATATGTGTTAAATTTAGCAAAACAAAAATATTTGACGCAAAAATAGGAAATTAATTTTTTAAATGAATGTTTTTAAGGGTTAAATAAATTTTTCATTTAATAAATTAATAAAACTTAAGAGACCAGCAATTTTAATAAGCAGTATTAGAATATACTATATTTATAAGCAGAATTTTTAGAAATAAGCGGCAGTAGTGGCTGCTTTTGCAGTGGATGCTTTGGCAGTACCAGTAGCGCCTTCATCACGCTTGATTTCATCGGCGATTCTTGTTTATATGCCTTGGATTTCAGTTTCAAGTCGTTTAATAG
>JAQGCH010002320.1:0-12935 GCA_034699485.1 Nanhermannia elegantula
CAAAAGTCATCGGATTTGATATTTTGTCAAAAATAGTTTTGCCGCCAAAAATTTTTCGTTCTAAATTTTTTTTCAAAATTACTCTCTTTTTAGAGTATCATTAAAAATAATATATTTTGATTACATTGTTTGATGCATTAAAACATAAATCTAATTAAAATTTTAATCAAAACTGAGTTTATAATCAAAATCAAAGGGGGGATCAAGATACGATTTTTTGACTTTCAAAAAATTTTGGCGGGTGGTCAACCTCTAGATAGCCATATGCTCAGGTATGGATTGAAAACTCAAAATTTTTTAATGAAAATATTATAGAATTAAATTATAGTTATTTGACAAAAAAATAATTTAAAAGTTCAATTTCTCTAGAAATAAATGCATTTAGAGGTAAAATAGTGTGTTATTTAAATCATTCTAATCAGTCGAAGACATCACTTTTTGTTATGAAAAGTAACTCATTTTTCAGTCTGTAGTTTACTATAGCTTTCAAAACATTGATTAGAGCTCAGACATTCAAATTTAAAGGTCTTTCCAATCGAAATTGTTTTCAATGTAAAAATATTTTCGCAAAATTTCGGGACTAGTTCAGGAACCAAATCCGACCAAATTTTTGAAATTGAAACCCGAAATTCCATTTTCCAGAAATGCTTTCCTCTAGTCTGTAGTTTTATATTTTGTTGTATTAATGAAATTTATGAATTCAATACTCTATGACATAATTTTAAAAAAATGTTTAAAACCACTTCATTAAAAATTATTGGTTGAGCACTACTTGGACTCCATAGAGAATCACAAGTATACTATAGAATCTTAAATCTATTAAAATCCGTGATCAAAGTGAAAATTACTCAATTAATTCATTAGTCATTTAAATAGATGAAAAATTTCTTTATCAAATGCGATCAAATGAACTGCAAATCAATAAATGCTTATATGAAGTGTATTGTAATCTCAAAATTGAATTCAAAACAAAATTAAAGTAAATTTTCATGGCTTAGTTAATTTAATAAAATTAATTTTTTTAAGTCTAACGAAATAAACTTAAGTCAAAAGTAGTGTTGTATCTATTCCTGGAATAGGAATAGAAATAGAATTTAGGAATAGATCCAACACTAGTCTAAAGTAATTAATTTACATTATTTAAATGTTATTAATTGATTATAAAAAGTTATTTTGAGGCGTATTTTAAAATATTTTTACTTAGGCGCATACAAAAATATTACAGTGCAAAATCACGCGTAATATTACGTAATATTACTGATACTTTGTGTAATATTACATTTAAGTGTAAAATTCTCAATGGAGCCATATATTAATATGAATAGTTTTACTTAAAAATGTGTGATTTTGGAAAAATGGGGAAAACAAAAAGTGTAGTTCAACCCTAAATCAGTATAGAGCCACTAGTATTCTTGGAATTCCTGCTGCAGCAACCACAGCTTATATTTAACTTGTATTCTCTGAACGCTCTAGAATGCATTCAAAAAATAAGAACTGACTTGAATTCTAGTATAGAACTATTCAAACTATTTTATATTCTAAGAATTATTCAAACTTGTGATAATGATATCCATTTTTCTAATTTTCAAGATGAGGCACATAATTATGTAGAAATAATTGAAACTCAAAATTTGCAATAAAAGAATTTTACATAAATTTTACATAATTTTAAGTGAAATTAAGCGTAATATTACACTCAAAAGTTTTTTACATAAAATGTACTAACCCTAGTTTTATTGCAAAAGAGAGGACTAATAAAACTCTATTTGAAATACATATTTATTCCCGAGTTATTCATAAGAGAATCAGGTCTTTCCTTCTGCATAAACTCTAATAAGAGTACGAAATGGTAATTATGAAATTGCTTTGTCATAAAATAAATTTATTTGTTTGTCGAAAAATATAGAGAATTAAACTCTAGATTCACAGCAATACTCAATTAAAGATAAAATCTCACATTAAAGTTCTATAAACTGAGTTTATAAACTTTAGTGATTACTTTTGCTGAGAAGCTTACAGAGCATTGGTTATTGGTTTTGATTGTGTTCTAGAAAGAGCATAAGGCTGTAAAAAAATCTGCTTTTTAGTTATTTTATAGTTTTAAAAAATAATTTTCAATGCGCACTATAATAATTGTGGCAGAGCCATGCTTTTAGTCAAGCTGCTTATCTAGTCGTTCACACCTCTCATCAGACGTGCCATTGCAATCATTTTGCTACTTAGAAAGCCGTTTCTGCTTCACAGTGATAGCTCTTACTAGTATTGAAGGATTTTCTCTTACGAATGCAGTTCGAGTAAAGCTTAAAGTTTTGTTTGAAGCCGAGTTTTGAATTGCAGTTTTATCCCGAGAAACAGTGAGGCCTCAAAAGTTAAGTTAAAAGCAGACACGTTTTTTAAGCCTATATAATAAGAGAGTGGTTTTAGAGAACAATTTATTTTGCATTGTTTCGATTGTTTGTGCATATGGAACAGGTGACTCTTTTAACGCTATCAAACTTTTCAACTCAAATTAAAATGAAGTGCATTATGATATAGACTATAATTTAGCTTGGTGTTTGACACGTAAAAGTATTATATTTCTGCATTTTATCATTGTTTTATCACAAATAATATTAATTGAGCGTTACTTTGCGATTCAGGTCATATTCAGTGTATTCGTTTTGCAGTTGTCACCGATGCAAACATAGAACTACAGCAGAAGCAACGAGTAAACAAAACATTAAATGTAATGATGCGCTGCAATAACAAAAGCAATGAGTGAGCAATACTATAGCCATGTTATACATATTATTTTCTACTGTGTAGTATTCTCTTTGAATTCTGACGGCAATAGTTGGTTCTGTAGTTCTCTATTACTTCTGTTTATTATACTTTTTGAATTGTAACCTTATTGTAGTCTCTATGCCACCAATAAGTTTACTTATCTAACTATATCTCAAGGGAAATCGTTCTGATGTAAACGTAAACTTGAGTCAAATTTAGCAGTACTGCATCCCAAAAGCTGGTACCATATCCTTTCTCTCGACGGACAATCTAATGAATCTTTTGGTCATTCCAAACAAAAAGATACTCTCTGTAACATTTGCTGATCTTACTGCCAATGGGATTATATAATCAATTTGGCAAACGTATGCTCCACTGCTGCAGCTGTATATCCATCCATTTCATTCATCTATACATCCTATTTTCTACTCTATATTTAAGTTCAATTTGTTGGTATTTTACTACCTTTATCTTCACTATTGCCAAAAGCCTTATAACAGATCTAATTCAATATAAAATAAACTATTGATCAATTGGATGACATTAATGCATAAAATTAATTAAAACTTTCACGAGTCTAATAAGCATTCCTGTCTTTGTCTAACGTTAAGCTATTTCTCATTTTCTTGTAGGTGGTGAACCACTAAACCCCACCCAAATCTTTGTTCCACTTCAATAAACAAATCTTTGAGATAATGATGAGATTTTTGAAATTAAACCCAACAAAGGATGTTAGAAATGATGCAAACAATGACAGAATTATGGCGATGAGTAGAGTTGGTGCTGATGTTCACATTTGGCATTTCATTTACTTTTTATGTTGATGAGCCAGAAAACAGTTAATCTGCTATTGTATATCCAGAGGCTTTCTCCCACGGTTTGCAATGATAATGCTTAAGTCTGACATCCCTTGAATGGCTGCAATCCCTGCAACCATGAGAGTGTTCTGTTAGAGCGACCAAACAGACTGAGACCCAATGCTGACAATCCATTATAAATTTAAAATCAAGTTTTCGTGTGAGGTCAGGATCAGTAAAGTTGTTGCTTTCTCTGGTCTGACTCTGCAGTCTCTCTTGAGCTACAACTGATCAGAAAATAATGTGGAAAAAGTGTCATTAAATATTATCGTCTGTGTTTGCGATGGCGTTTGTGAGCAAACAGCAAATATGAACCACTAACTAAAATAGAGCAGCTGTTAGTTTTAAAAGTGAAGAATTTTTGTGCTTTTATTATATGAGTGGAAAAGTTGGAGCTCTCTGTCCTTTTTATTATGGAACTATACATATATAGTCCGTAAGGTAAACAGAAGGATCCCTCAGTGAACTATTACCACCATAACAAATAGATTTCTTCGTCACCTGGCATTCAGTCATTTTATAGAGAATACGATGATATAAAGACAGTCAGCAATGCTATGCAGCACTACTTTCTTAATCTCAAAAACAAATTTGACCAAAAATTTAGTCTATTCGGTTACTGGATATCAATTCAATTTTTATTACTATCCTGTATTTACTGCAAGAAATTTTCGAATTGACATTTGTATTAAATGATAGTTTGCACGAATATTTGAAATACATTTTAATGTAATGCAATCAGTTATTGCTTTTGTTATAAAATTGAATGCGTAACAGGCTTTGGATGGCATTGGCTGAAGCAATCTTCTGCATACTGTATAAGATTTGATCGTTTGTGCAAATAAGAGTCGAGCAAAATCTTGCGAATAAATCCATGCATTTCATACATTCAATCACTTTCTTTTTGCACACAATGTCTTATTTTTTTCTTTCAAATCTTGCCTCAATTGATTGATTAGCAGAGAAAAAGTTTTCATTTATTAATCCGTTCAATTCACGAGTCAGTCACTTAACTCTATGTTAATAACAATAGCATTATCTATAAAATTGTTTCAAATTGTGTTTTAGAACGAAACAGAGAATAAGTTGAGAGCTTCAGTTGGAAATGCACTCTATTTTATTGAAATTGGCGCTGATTCTGTCTGTGTGATACAGGAACGTATCTTTAGACTACAGTACAGAATCTGTATCTGTATCTGAATTACATCTGATATAATTAATCTTAATGTAGATTATGCTTATTCGCGGCAGTATATGAAAGCAAACTATGTTCTTTGATTCTACTGTATTTGTTCAGTATAGCTGAGTATGAAGTACGAGTATGTTGCTAAACAGCTAACTGTATTTCAATTAGCTTTTTAAACTTTTTACTAACTAGTTAGTGAACACTCCTCTAATAGTTGAAGATTTAGTTTTTCAGTTCGATTATTCGCGAGTGATCTTAATTTTGAGAATAAAAAGGTTTTTGATATTTGAGTTTCTTAACAATTGAATGAAACTTGTTTTATAAATTTCTAGCCATTGCTTAAATCTCTTAGAAATGAATCATATAATAATAATTGTGCCAAATGTCACTTTATCTGTAATTATGAATAAAATTGTTATTGTAACCTTTATTCAAGCATATGTTTAACATTATATTAAATGTTACCAACATAATATAACGATGAGGCCCAACCCGCCTAACTTTTCTGATTATTCTAATATTTTAATAACATTTAAATCATAATAAATTAAAGTTTGATCATATGATTTGACATTTTATCGGCTTTATTGGATTTAAATTAGTTTTTCAATTTGTTAAGGAGCCATCCACATTGTGCACACGCTTTTGCTTTACGACTCCCCCCCCCCCTCCATGAAATAAAAAATATCCAATTAAAATAATTTATAAAAACTCGTATATGAAAACGTAATTATACAAAATATAATCTTTTAGCTTCAATTTAACTAAAATTAAAAATATACTTAAAATTAATTGTATTTTATAAATTTATAAAAGTACAATACGTGTTATTCAAATTATCCCCTCCCCATAAAAGCGTGCGCACTGAGTTCTAATACCCCTTTTTGAATACATGCACGCTTATGCACGCTTTTGGCTGACCCCCTCCCCCTCCATTGCGTGCGCACTATGTGGATCGTCCCTAATGTAAAACCTGAATAAATAAAATTTTCTTTAATTAATATAAAATAACGGTAGCTGCAGGAACTGTATCAACTTAAAAGGCCTAATAATGAAGTCTTGCAAATGTATTGACAAATTTAATCCAGAATTTTGTGGAATTTAAGATAGTATCGAAACAGAATTTTTGATTGGGGGTTAGGAATAGGGAAAATCTTTGGTAATTTTTTTCTGGCTACAGACCAACACTTGATAATAATATTTTGAACATTTAAATGTAAAATAACATTTGCTCTATTATATAAATCGAGTAATTGCTTTGTTGAAAAATACTTAAATGAGATTAGATGATTAGATGCATTGCACTATTAGATGTAATAATTTAACAATAACATTTTTATAAAATAGCACTAGTTGTTCGGTCTGAACTAGCGTTGCAAAATGCCAAATTTATTATCAAATTTAGTATCTTCAAAGAAAATTTAGTAAATTTTTTATTAACAAATAAAAGTGTTCAAAAATTGCTTTCAATTGAATATAATACTAGATTATTAGAAAATAATTTAAAATAATTTTATTTTTTTCAGAGTTTAAATATGGCTAATATAAGACACTAGATTTAGAAGAACATAACATCCAAGGCTGAGAATATAGAATTTTAACATTTATTGTAGTTTTATATTATATACTTTTAATGCTCTGGAGAAAATTTAGTAAATTTAATAATACTACAGTTAAACCTCCGTAAGTTGAACATAGGATAGGACCAAAAATTTTGTTCAAGTTAGAGAGTTATTCAACATAGAGAATGCTATTTCCAATGTAAAGGAGGGGTTGAGTCTCAAAATCATGTTCAAGTTAGAGAGGTTGTTCAATATAGGGAGAGTTCAAGTTAGGGAGGTTTAACTGTACTCAGAACTAAAATTGATAAAAAATATTTATACCAAACATTCTTAAGATTTGATATTGTATCTCAACATTATTGAGGTTTTCTGTGACATTAAAATCGATTTGTTTTACAATTAATTAATTTCTTGTGCTCGGATTTAGTTTAATGTTTGAAACTTTAAAATCAAATAAGAGTCTCCTCTTTACAATATTCTCAACATTTTATTTGATAAAAGGTAACAAAAACTAGTGCAGTATTTATTCATTACATCACAGCTTAACTATTGGTCATCTAAAATATTTATTGACATGTCTGTTGAAAACTATACATTCGAATAATATTTTGATCATATTTACAGTGTATAGTCTGAAAATTTCATACTGTAACTTCTGCTAAACAACCTTACATATAACAAAACAAAGCATGAATATCATTAATAGACAAAATGTGTGCTCAAATATTAACTTTTATTGCATATGATTAAGATATACCGTTCGTTTCTAAGAAGTGCTTTTATAGAGATTTAAAACAAAACCCTTCTTCACCTTATAAAACATTAAGATTTTGAAAATCAATTATAATATATTCTCTTAACTCTTAATAATAGAATATATTAAAACAGTTGAATAGTGGCAGTACTTCACTGTTGAATATTCTTATGAAAGTACACACATTTTTATTATGTTGATATTTTACCACAACTTATCCTGTTATGATTTATCAAGTTATTTACACACATGAAACCACTTACTAACCAAGAATAGTCTTGTATAGTCTTTAGAGCAATGCATTCTTTACCTAAAGGATAATGGAATTGCATATAATGTTGAGTAAATTTGGAAGATCTGATGTAAACTTCAGTATTATTCAACTGCAATAACAGACAAGTGTTGATGATTTTGCGGCATTTATGCTTCAAAAAAAATAAATTATGCATTTATTTCATATCCTTTTTAGAAATAGCATTGCCTTCAATTGTAATCAAAGGTTTCCACAGAGATTTTTTGCTTTCATCCTTTTGCTAAAAAGAGGGGCACGGCTTCCGCCTGTTGAATAGGGAAAAATGTAATACATTATAGATTATAAAGTTCAAGGGGCAGAATATGGTTCCAAACCACAGAATGATACGATGTAAGAGCTGGTCTATTACAATGCCTATTCCTATCATTGCGAGCAGTTTAGCATTTTTAAACAGATTAAAAATATCATATTATTAAATATTGTATTATTATTAGTGTAACGCTAAATATTCACCCATTTCTCAAAAGTAAATGTTGTCGTCTTAAAGAACGGAAGTCAAGAAGAGAGGTGTGTTTGTGTTGGTGATTAGAACTTTTTATGTCCAATTTATGTATAATAACGTCGTGTGCCGACCAATTTCTTAATATGAAAACTGAATTCAAACTAACTTAATATCAATAGTAATGATAATAAAGGCACACGCTTTCAGGCAACTAATCCTAAGTTCCGGAGCCAAATAAAAATTATTTCATTTTTATATATATGTATTTGAGCTTACCTGAGCTCACAATGCAACAAGTCGTGTGTCATATCAATTATGAGTTTAACTTTTCTATTAGTACTGTTGACTTTTTTGCAGACTATTTTTTCAAAAATCTTATTTGAATGTAAACTTACCCAACAGTTTATTTGGCTATTCATTTATTTGACACACTATTTTGTATTGAACTAAAAGCTCTCTTATGATTCAATTAGAAAAGCGACTGTTTTTATGTATTTTACAAAAAGAAGTTCAACTTATTTATTAGATTTGAAGCAAAACTTTTATAAAATAATCTGAAGCGTTAGTGCTATAATTTGTAGGACGATTCACTCATTTGATGCAACATTATATACAGTGAATGGTGTTAATAGTTAGTTATATTGAGCCAGCTATAGGTGCTTTTTCATCCCTAACCTTAATTCCCTGCATTGATTGTAGAGAAGCTTTTACTGAATGAAAAGTTAGCGTTATATAGAATCTTATGGTTCATCCCAACATCCGAGCCTTCATTTCTTGTGTCAACACGAGTCTATTGCACTGCTGCAGTGGAGTTGAATTGAGTAGAGCTATATGTTGATGCTCTGCTAAACGGAAGTAGTGATGCGTGCATTTGCTACGAAATTTCATCCGACTCTCGGTTTGTCAACTAAGTTCACAGTATTGAATATATGTTCTATTACTTATATTGTACAGAACAGCTATACATTACACTCACAGCTACACACTATTCCCTACTATACCCGTACAGTTCCAATGCACTCTACTAGTTTGGACACTTCTATCTCTTATTCTCTTTGTCCACAATATTTTTGTTTGAAAGACAAAATCTAATTTTTTCCGTTAGTGTGAAAATGGATTTCTGTTGTATCCTATTTCTAGCATTAACTTATTTTTGGTTCAGTAACCACAGCATCTTATTTCTAACTAACAAGTGGTAGAGCTCTGCGAATTCTACTAATCATTGCAAACTTTAAACTTCTCTCATTTGAATTGATTCGAAACTAGAATTAATTCGTTAGAATGAAATGCTGTATAAATAATGCCAAATTAGGTGCTAAAATAAATAATTTTATTATATGTTTATATTATGAGGTCAAATATTCAAAATTATAAAAGATTCAAGTTTGTCAATTATAATGCAAGAAATGCACTGAAGCCTAATTTATATTGATATTCACTTTTCTAACTGTTATCATATTCAAGAGTTAGACGTTTTCAGATCAATCTCTTTGTATTTGGAGAAAGACTAACACACATACACACACGCACACAGACAGACAGACACAGACACACACTCACTCACTCACAGACACACACATACTTTGATTCTTCCCTGACTGCGAACATCAGACTTTCAAAAGGATGGATTAATACCGTTAATACTGTATTTGTGTTCATACCTTCTATTATAAGTATAGTAGAGAAAAGAGAGAACCTTTATATCTTGTCACCAAAAGCCCATTTGAATTGCGGCGCAAAACTCAGAGCGAGAATAAAACGTATTATTATTATTATGATAGGGATTCAATGATATTAGCATCAAATATGATGTTGCGTTTTCTTGAATCCATTATCTAACAAAAGCAACCAAAGAAGGAAACATTGATCAAAACGACATTCATTATATTGTATATTATATGTAACTTATGTACAGTTAAACCCAAAAATACTTGCAAAACATTATCGTTCTATCATATAATGTATTGATAGCTCTTTTAATAAATCGATAAATACTTACTTAAATCAAATTCAATATAAAATTAAATATATTTTTTAGATTTATATATTTATATAAAATGAATCAAATAAGTTGAGTACTTGTGAATAAATTCAGGCATAACTGTACACATATTATATAAGATGACATATAACACATCCACTTTTAATATTTATACTTCTATACAAAGTAAAGCATTGAACTTGCGATACAACGTTTCTCTTGTATGACAACACATATTCAACTTCTGTTATAATAGAGTTTTCTTTGTTATAGATATCCGCATAAAATCTTTAAGAGGAAGAGAGGATTAAAACTTTAAATATTCTGACACAAACTTAACATATTTGAGCCTAAAAAACTTTACCATAAGCTTAGAGATATGGCATAGAGATTAGTGCTGCCATTGGTATCATCATTAAAAAAGAAGACAAGACTGACTAAAAAGAAGAAACAGAAAGCGGGCAATACTAGAACGCAGATAATAATAAAAATAATGATCGAATGATACGATACATTCACAATTGAGAGACAGTATGAAATGAGAAAGAAGGTGCTCTGCCTTTTATATGCTTTGTCCTGCACAATATTTACCTGTTTACCTAGAGATATAATTCGATGATCTATAAATATAGTGTTGAAGCAAATTTGCTCAGTGTATATAATATAAACGGACGCATAAGCTAATGTTGACCTTACTATGCTTGTCGTGTTTGCATTGGGTCTGTTTGAATTCAAATGATCAAATGAAGACAAAAACGAGAGCAAAAATTGAGCAAAACTGATTCTTTAGTTGATTCATCGTTTTATATATATATTGCTTTTCTTCGTGCGTGCGCTCAATTGAAACGCTTCTTAAAGGAAATTCACTCTAAAAAGAAACAAATCCATACGAAACCATAGAATAGGCGTTTCAGTATTCAATACTGTCATAAAACGACACTGACCTTCGCCACTCTTTTTATTGGCGTCCAATAATTTTTGCGGCACCTTTGCGTCAATCAACCCCTGTCTTGCATTATTAAGACGTATTACTACCCCAAACGGTTTATGAAAAAATACATTTAAAAAATCATTTTTAAATGAGTTCATAAATGGGTCGTATTATTTATATTTGAACTGAAAATTTTTATTGTTATGTTTGCTTAAGCGTAGTGTTAATTATAAAACGCCTAATTAATGAGTTGCGGTAAGATATTATCAGTTGTTAACAAGTAAGAGGTTGTTGTGATGTTTGCTGTCACAATTGGTGTATATTGTAAATGATTTAAAATGAGCCATTGGACCTCCCGTAGTGTCGGCTTTTGATGTCCCGCCGGCAACCGCGCTATTAGAGGCTCTCATACTTTGAGTCCAATTTGTCGCATTTAGTACTGACTCGCGAAAACTGGCATTACTTTGTATTACTAACACTGTATTCATTCAATTTACATGAAAGCTATCAATCGAAATAGAAACTGCACCAAATGAGCAAGATGCAGGTGCAAGTCATAAGATTCTATACTGAGACAAAGTCATTCACGTCAATGTGAATGTGACTCATTGTAATACAGGCTCAAATGAGACACAGAGACATTTTTAAAGTTATCTCTCTTTTAAGCGCACTAAAGAAATAACAAATGCATTGCAATCTCGAGTTTCTGCCGAATGCACGAGAAAAGATGTGATTACTTAATATTAGTGTCCTTATAAAGTTTGTTGGCCTGATATCATTAACAAAGAGTCATAATATTTTGTTAGAGGTATGCAATTTCGTAAGAGGTATTAACTTTTAAGGTTCACATCTCAACTTCATATAAATATACAGCACTGTACTGTATGTTTACGTCCAATATATTATACTGCGGCACAGTATTATTGCTATCGACATAAACTGCAACTCGCAGTTTAATAACTGCCAGTATGGGACTCAAGAATATACAGTAAGCTCAAAATCATAATAAGCTGATATCGCACATATCGTACAAATGAGTACAATTCAATCCAAGACAAGTCATGTCCAAAGTCTAACACCGATAAAAGAGAAGATAATAAATTGAGAAAAGGGAAAGGACGCCATTTCGAAGCGACAACAACTGATAAGAAGTGCATTCGGTATGTCGTGTTTTCAACGCAATATCATCAATGCTAAGCACCAGTAACTATAGTGTGCATATTTGTCTCATGAATTGTTTATCACCAGTTCTCAATTTAGCTGCTTTACAATAACCGCACTCTGACTGCTTCTACAATAGACGACAATGAACTGTGTGCACAATCAACAGCGCTCTTGATATTTCGTGTTTGTTGGCAGTAAAGGTAATGTTTAAATTCATTGCTTTGTTATACCAGTGTATAAGTCTATAAGTTTGTTCTGTATAAACATATATCTAATTTATCTCTAGAAAGTAAACCTTCAATTGAGAAAAATCCTAATATAAGTGACATTTATTAATATTTACTTTTTAATAATAGTTTCAATCTTTAATTAATAATTATGTGAGCATTTATTCTATTATTAATTCCCTTTTTTCAAATCGTTATATCTTTCAGGAATTCACTCTACTCTACAGTTGAATACAAAGTAAGATTTTTAGCTTTACTTTTTACATCATTAATGGTATGGTTGGATAAAATTTCCAGCTCTTCATCCAATGATAATCTTTTAAGATATTTTCTCAAGTTATTAAACGTGTTTTAGTTCAATAATACTAATGAAAAAATTATTTTAGTTTTATTATAGCAATTATTCTAAGAATAAGTGTAATTAATTCTATATCTATTTTATTTGTATTTATGCGAGTTTTCTATTTTATTTACTTAACTTCAATGTGTGGATCGAGTCAATCAAATATCAGCTATACTTTAACTCTGTATTCAATCAAATAAGGCTGTCATACATTTTAAAGATTATTAGTTAGTTTTCGATGTTATTAACAATATTAATACTGCGCTATAAATGAAACACTAATTCTAGTAATAGTAAAAATAATAATAATAATAACGAATTGCTATTAAACGAATGCATAATACGGTGTATGTTGTAGTACTAGTTATGTGTAGATATGATCCACTCTTATTAGTACACATTATTGCTTAGT
>JAQGCH010002321.1:0-12933 GCA_034699485.1 Nanhermannia elegantula
TATGTCAGTAATTAATTATATTCTGAAGAATATAACTTTTGAGTTGAGTTCTAATATTTAAATGAAATCTATGATAAAACTTAAATGAGTTCATAACGAATACAAATACAAAATGAGAGCTAAAAGAGTAATAATGTATTAAATTATTGTATATATTGGTGAGCAGTGCGTCGCTTATCTCAAGTTGCAGTGGGTTTTATTGGATTGGGAAATATGGGCTCAAATATGGCACAGCATTTGCTGAAGAACGGACATCGTTTGGTTGTTTACGACGTATATCCCGAAGCAATGACAGCACTTGTAGACAAAGGCGCTCTTATTGCTCAAAATCCTGCAGAAGTGGCCCAAAGATGTGATCGCGTGATAACAATGTTGCCGTCAAGTCCTCATGTAATGCAAGTCTATTCGGGCAAAAATGGTATTCTTAGTGGAGCCAAAAGTGGTAGTCTTCTCATAGACTCGAGTACTATAGATCCGGAAACCTCTAAAGAAGTGGCAAAACTAGCACAAGAAAAAGGTGCGGTCTTTATGGACGCGCCGGTGTCGGGCGCTGTTCCCGCGGCCAGAGCTGCGTCACTTACTTTTATGGTCGGAGGAAATGAAAAAGAAATAGAAGCCATAAAGGACTTGCTATTATGTATGGGTAAGAATGTTGTGCATTGTGGTCAAGTTGGCAGTGGTGTCGCCGCTAAGATTTGCAATAATATGATGCTCGGTATCAGTATGATCGGCACCAGTGAAACACTCAATTTAGGCAAAAGACTTGGACTCGACCCTAAACTTATGACTAAAATATTGAATATAAGTTCTGGCCGTTCGTGGTGTTCAGAGATATATAATCCGGTGCCCGGAGTCGGAGAAAATCTTCCGGCAGATAATGATTATGTCGGAGGCTTTATGACACACCTCATCACTAAAGACTTAGGTTTAGCACAATCTGCTGGTAATTGCCCATTCATTTCTGTACTCTTTGTAAATCTTTTGCATTTTATATGTAATAATCATTATTAATGTCTGCCCACAGCCACCAAAACCAACTCTCCCACACCTTTGGGAACGCTCTCTCATCAAATCTATAGACTTATGCTAAACAACGGCTATTCAACTAAAGACTTTTCAAGTGTTTATCAATTTCTACAAGAAAGTGATGATAAAAAGAAATAACAAAATAATAGCTAAAAATTTTATATTTTATATACAATGAATTTTTTATTATTAATAAATGAATAAAGATTTATGACAATCCGAAGAGCTCTATCACAAGTATGGTTAATACAGATAAGTTATAATGACTAAAGAAATGTTCATAAATTACTAAAAATCAAAGTAAAGTTAAAACTGGAGACCAATAGATAATTAAAGCACTCATGACTTTGAAAGGAAAAGGTAAAAGAGAGGCACTTAAGAGAGAATTAAAGTAAAACAGGACTACTATCAGATATTTGTGAGGACTCATCAATAAAAGGAATTTCTTCGTTTTCAAGCGTCTCATTGTCTGAAACTTGAGTTTCATTCTGAGATTTTTCAGTCTCATTGAGTGATTCCTTAATCTCATTATCAATATGAGAATCTTCAACAATTTCATTATGCACTGAACTGGCAGTTATTTCTTCACTTTTTTGAGTCTGTGACTCCTCTTCCGGTTCTTTATAACTTTGTCTTCTATTTGACTCAATCTCAATATCATTGCTTATGTCTTCGATTTTCATTTTTGTGTTATCTTCAGAATTGATGACCCCTTTAGTGGAATCGCTATCACTTTCAGGTTCATCGACAACAGGTGTCAGCGAAGATCTATTAGTTTGAGTTAAAGGTCCTAACCTGGGGGGCAAAGGTCTCATTTTTCGGGGAGGATTAAATCTCATACAATAACAACATTTATATGCAACGAATTCAAATTCTTCTTTGAGTGCCATTCCGTTATGCGAATGACAGTGAAGACAAATGAGCGCATATCGATTGGAAGGTCCGTCACCGACCACATAGTCGACCAACTTGTCCATAATTCCTCTTTGTTGAGGTAATATTGGTTTCACTGTTTGCGGATAATTGGGAGCCATTATCGCCAACCTTTGAGGTCGAATAGAAGTCGGAACAGAAGGACCAGCCATTAGGTATGGCCTCATATTAGTTGGTTGTGGTGTTGACATCCGATTCATTATTGATGGCATTGCTCTCATTTGCGGAGTTGAACCCGTACTTCTCCTGTATCTCAACTGTGAATTTGTTTGACTCGTTTGTGGCGTCATATTAGTGGTCATTATTGGTGATGATATTGAAGACAATTTAGAACTTTTGAATGAAAGTTCGGCCAAAGCTTTTGGATCGTATTTCTCAAGTATTTCTTTGGCTTCTTTGAAAGTTTCTGTTTCTTGAACTTTGTCTAAGATTTTCTTTTTCTCTTTCTTCAGTTCTCTGAGTCTCTCATCTTTGTTATCAATAACCCATCGATAATACCACTGAAGGGTTCTCTTAAATGCCCAAACACTACATCATATCATAATATAATTGATTCAACTTTTAATACAATTGTATTAATAAATATTAAAAACTCACAGAAAGGGCGACACAAGAAATGGCAGCGAATACAAGAGCTTTAGAGTAAAATCATTGGTCTTCGAGAAATAGAAGAAATAGCAAAGAAGTGCGCAAACTATGTACACAAGTGTGGACACAATGAAGAGAAGAGCGATTCTGTTCTTCTGCCGTTTGGCTGCACTCCATTTGAAGTCTTCAATCGATTCGATCTCATTCTCGATTTTGGCCAATAATTCTTTTGTCCCTTTTTTCGACTTCATATCAATTCAATTAATTAATTGTATGTTAAATATGAAATTGAGTTAAGACTTACTCTGAATATTGAAAATACGGAACCCATTCGTCAAATAGAGTCCAAACAATTATATTTAATAAACAGATTCATCAAAACAATTAACTATTGCTTTAGTTTTGAAATATGTTAATGAAAGCTATTTATTGGACATCTATTTGAGTAGTGATTCTGTTGTGATTTGCATTAAATACTGATTCGTTGGGTTTTTCTTCAAATCAGATCATAAATTGTCTAAAAATGACTCAATTCTTGAATTTGTTAATATATGACCACAAATAACGCTGCGCTCAAATCCTAATCTCAAAACCCCTTCCCTTATGTTTTATAGAGCTTGAGAAAGCCCTCACCCATACAGCTATACGTAATAAATAGATAAAGTGTTATCTGTTTTTATTAATAACACATTTCATAATATAAAACGTTCACATATTCTCACAATAAAGGGTTGTATTAATAGAGTATTACATATGAAAAAACTTTTCAAACTTTTCATACTTTTCATACTGTGGATCAGCGATTCTTATTATTATTCTTATATTTAAATTGTTTTCTATTTGGTTCAAATTGAAATATAGTACAGTTTCTATACACTGCCCATACAGGTCACACAGGTGTCAATGGTGAGGGTAAGGGTCACCGGAATCGGTTTAACTCTTAAGTATTTAAGATCCACATTACATATCAGGAAATAAAATATGCGAATAAGATATCGCAGGACTGAACACATACCGAAAGTTAAACTTTTAGCAGAACAGTAACAGATATACCGATCTAAAGATAATTACTAAATATACAAAATATAGACAGGAAATTGTGAATACAGGTAATGACAATATAGTAGCTGTTTTGCTCTGATAACTACAATAACTACTAAATTATTACTTCCGTTGTCTCTAACATTGTATTAGTATTTGGTTTGCATTTTATAACAGTTTAAACTTTGAGATAATAATAATTTTAAAATTTTGTTCACAAATAATTAAAATATTTGTTAGACTTGAAAATATGTTGACATCACTGAATCCAATTAAAACATTAAATATGCTCTCAATCATAACTGCTATGATCTCATCTATTATTGCCTCAAACTATTAGCTCAACAATAGTTGGCTTAAAGTTAAACAAAACATAAAGAAAAATAATTGACTAAAATATAGAGAATAAAAAAATGAATACCAAAGCAATAGGTTTTGTTCTTGTCATTGAAATATTGGTTTTATAGAAAAGAACTTTTGGTTCAATGAAATTCTCGGATTTTCTGCTAACAGGATAAAGAAAGAGTTAATTTCACTTAAAAACAATTTAAGATTATTTTATTGTTCATCAACTTATTTAAAGCTTTATAACGTATTTGGACTCTTGTGTTCAACTTTATTATAATACAAATACAGAAAATAAATTAACAGAAAAACATAGAGTTAAATAAAGCCGATGTAAAAGTTTATTTAAGTTATGAAAAATACAAATAAATATTTACAAAACTCAATTATTAATTATAATTATATTCTTATAAAATGATTTCAATAGAATCCAATTCTTTCAATTATTGAAATCTGTAAACACTTTTAGAGCAGCCTTTCCTCAAAATGATATTTGAATGTATTGTTGAACTACAAACAGCTAAGTCTGACTGAGACTTATTCATTGCTATCGATATCTATTTTTACATAAGTAAACATAATGTTTAAAAAGTAAACTGAAGACATGCGTCAACACTATGAACGTGTTTAAGATTTAAATTCAGACACTGTTGTGTACTCTCCAATGTCCGCCACACAAACAGTTTTTAATCCATCTCTGATCCCAAGCTCTGGTTGCCTGAGAGCGTATTACAGGCTTTAAGAGAGAGACAGCATTACATCGGGAACACGAACGCAAATTAGATGAGTCGTGATTGACAGCACCCAAACCCACATACCGGACCACATCGATTCTGCGACCGGCATAACAGTTGACCGCACCATCAATTGAGTGAGTCTTTGCGGTGTATTTGAGAAAAGAGGGCTCAACAAAGTACTCAAAATGCAGAGGTTGGCCATTACTGAAGAGTGAAGGACTCGCTATACCAATAGCCTTAAGGCATAGGTCTAAGTGTGGAATTAGAACTTGATTTGGAAGAAGACAACATTCATCTAAAAGACTTTCATCCAGTTTTTCAGGACAGGAAACAGTTTTGGACAATAATTTGAACAGAAGTGAAATCACATCTAAGCTGTCCTGCATTTTAGTAAAAACTGGTAAACAGCTCACGTTTATTAAGCCCCAAAAGCGTATTATCACCAGAAGCTCTCTTAATGTGTTCAAAGCTTTCGTATCAAATATCAATCCACCCTAAAATAGATTAAAATATATTTAAGTCAATTTTCAGATTGTAGTCAACGATAGGGCTTTACTGTGGAATAACTATCGTTGAAACTATTGCTGACTTTGGGTGCGCTTTAATACGTACCCAGGGGTTCGCCACCCCTTCGTGTCAGGGGGTGTAAGTCTGAAAAGTTTTAAAATTCCAAGGGGGGGAGGGGTAAAACTCATCGGATTTGGTAGACTATAGACTATTTTTTAGAATTTCGTAAAAATCTTGGGGGTGTAAAACCCCCCAACGTCCCCGCCTATATGAAATACAGCAAAACATGACACCACTGTTACACTTAACTAAAAATAGCGGAATTTAATTTATTTTATGTTAGGGTTATTTAAAGAGTATGTTACCCTTTCAAGCGCTTAAACTTGATATTATTATTCACTACTTATTGAGCTCATTAAAAAAAGAGATCAGCAATAGTTTTACGAAATGAATGATTTCATAGTAAAGTAAAAATAGCAATAATAGTAATAATAAGAAAAGAATTTTTACGCCTGGAAATCTATATTGATTGTGATGACACTGTTGTGGTAAAGACGCCAATAAATATAGAGTCAAATCTGCAATCCATTGATGCAAATGTTGAAACGATTGTAATATCGCGGGTTCAACACAGAAATCTTTATTTTCTAAATTAAGTAGAATTTTGTCGACATTCATGAACTGGGCCTCATTGCCCTTGTTCTGTATGAGTAAACTGAGGTTTTCTGCCGGTCCCTCATTCTCTTGTGTGTCCCGCGGACGCAATAATGACTTTAAAGTGGTTGCGATTGCGTTCAACATAATCAATGTGTAGAAATCTCCAGCTTTGCACTGACCGTTATTGTTAGCACTGCTCGTATTAATACATCGATACAGAGATGCTTTTAATGTTAGAAAACGACTCAACCATTTTTGTTGACTTGCGAGCGGCTGTTTATTCATAAAAGTTTCAGTAATTTTTTCGCAGACATTATCAATAAGATTAGGCCTAAGACTCAATATAATATCCCACCAGTCGTTACCAGAAACTAAACAATACTCAAGCATTGTTTGGGCGTAACTGCAATTCATAGGTCCTCCCGGATCAGTGATGGGCGACAATCGATACAAATAGATTTGTGAAAGAGAGTCGATCGCAACCATTGCACAACTACTCCAACTCAACTGCATGTCTGCTATTGTGCTTATCGGTGCCATTCCTGACTGCTTTTGCATTCCGAACGATTTGCTCGTCTCAGAAGTCCTGATATGAGTAGACCCGAGATTAACGCTCACCACTAATTGTAAATTTTCTCTATAAAAGCATTTAATAGTATTGTCTTTAAAAGCAACCAAAATATAAGAAGGCGGAGGACTCGTGTCGAACAGAGAGAGTCTTGGAGTAGCGATTGAGACCACACTGATTGGAGAGTTAGAGCTTGCGTTGTGCTGCCAGACAACTGTCTTTGGGCTTAAAGACGATAAATCTATATTACTGTTTGCCTTTGTTTGAAACATTTTGTGAATAGAAACCGGTTTTTCTCTCAGTTCCCACAACTCAACAGTAGAGCCCGATATACCGGTGGCTGCGATCACAACCGCTTCAGCCGCTTCTCGTAATACAAACTTAAGATGAGTTACAAATCTAAATGGTTGAGAAGTGAGTCCATTGGAACAACTCATGTAAAAGCTGGTGTACGCCTGACAGTTGATCATACATTTGGGCTTTTCTTGTGGGTTATTAGTGTTGTTCACTTTGACTGTCACTCCATAACAATTAATCGATGATTCAACACATCCATTGGTTGTCACCACCAGAAAGTCACCGTTCTTTGCATAACAGACGTCAACACGTTTTAGTTTAGTCCTGAACTGACCCAAGATTTCTGTTCCTGAGACCACATTTCCGTCCGATAAGAACAGTAAACAACAAACGAGTCCAGAGCTTGAGATCGCGAGATATCCTTCAGTAGGTTTTCCACCGAATTGTCGAACAGAAGCTCCGAACTTTGTGTGCGTGTATTTGTCCAAATACGACAAATTCATGTCTTTCTTCTCATAATTGATCCCAATTTTGATTCCGTTGTGAAACCAAATCGATGACAAAATCCTTTCGCCAGCAAAACAGTGCGAATCAACTAAAGACCATTCGCTCAACAGGTAGTCCCTCATCGACCAGAACTCTATATTTCCGGCCACGTCTCCGATCAATAGCTTTGTGCCGCTTATGTCCCACTCAAGAGCTGTTATCTCTTCTGAATGAGAGCTCACTCTGAATAATAGTTTATTTTATTAATAATTTGTAAGTTTTGGAAATCTATGAATCAATACTTATAAGGAGTGAAAGCGATGTTGAGATCGACGACATAGACGTGAAATGTAAACCATTTACCACTCGAGTCATTCAAATCCGTACAACACGTGAATGCCATCAAATTACCGCTCGATATACTGCAGAGCGGACTCACTTCTGACATCCTTTAGGTCAAGAATCAGACATAATATCAATCAAAAGGTTATAATAAATAATTAGTTATAATAAACATAATTAAATATCTCTATAAATACCATTCGGCATAACTATTGGTATTGTTTACGACATTCAAATGTCGAACAACTGAATAGATGTGATCCATAAGCAGATTATTATAGCATATTATACGTCAATAAATCGATTCAATTCTGTTTAATCAACAAATGATTTAATTACTAACTTTTGATTTTAATAAACTTAATATTTTTCTATTGTGAACCACTCTATGCATTGCTGCACAACAATTACGTTACACTTCAATCAGTAGACTATGCGATAAACCAAAGCTCAAAAAGTAGTCAAGTTTTGGATAAACTTTTATTTTTAAAACAGTCGTTGATTTACATAAAATAAAATACATTTAAATCAAATATTATGCCACAAAACTCAGAATTAAATAACTTATAAGTATTTGATAAAATATTTTATAATAAATAACATAACTCAACAATAATTTATAATTAAATAATTGAATTCATTTGTATGAGAGCTAAGCGTCTAAACCTAGACTTTCAAGAAGTTGATCAATGATTGCCAACTTGTCATTTGCTTCAGACATCGCAGAAAAAGTTTGAACATTACCAGTGATATGATATCTAATGTCATCGATTATAGCAATCGTATCGGTTTCTTGTCTTTCTCTCACTTCCTAAATATGTTTAGTATAACATTGTATATAAATATTCCAATTGACAAATAAGTTGTGATTTCCGTGATTTTAAGAAAAAAATTTTTATCATTGAAAGCAATGCGTTATTAACTAAAAATGGGCATTAATTATGTGATATTTTGTTTTTTAGTTCTACAAAGAATGTCATATTAGTGTCCATTAAGAATCTGAAAATTGTCTCTTTTTAAACATTTTTAGTAAATAACGCATAAATATTCTAATTCACGGACTTGAATACATATTATATACAGTACACTACCTTTGCATCAGCAATAATAAGATCCTGAAAGTCTTGACTGTCGATTATCTGAAAATATAAATTCAGATTATAATCATTGAAATCAATTCAAACATAAAATGATTTGTCTCTGAAAAATGGATTACTTTTTCAAGATTTTGAGCAATAAATTCGGTACAAATGGCTTCAAGTTTTAACAATTCCATTAAACGTGAAGTTAATAGAATAGATATCACATTAGATAAGTTCAAGTGCTGTCCAATAAAATTAGCGCATTGTCTCTTCAAACCGGGCAATAAATACAGATCCGAATGAATTAACATTTCGTAAGCATTGTTGAGATCAAACTTCATAAAAAATTTATTGTTTTATTGTATTTGTCATTAACTTTCAAAAAGAATTCTCACCTGAACTTGATTTTGATAAATGAAAGATACGATACCAGCAAACGTTTCAACACTGATATCATGCATTTCGAACACTGGAATGCCATTGATCTGATGCTGAGCCTCAAAGAAGTGATCGTTAATCAAAGCCTTGAAGTAATCACTTCGACCACAGAAGAAAACCTATTAAATCGAAAAATAAGTGAGTTTTGTGTATGAAAAGTGATTCTCTGATTGACCGAACTTTATGGCATTTGAAAAGCCTGTCCTCTACTTTGAAGATAACATCAGCAAAATTATAGGCCGAAAAGTTGGGCAAAAATGGTAGCTCTAAACCACCGACCCATGAATGAAACTCAGAAGGAATACATTGTAAATATAACATATTAAAGTCAATTGAATGCGATTCAGACTCCACTAGGATTGTGGTCACATTAGTTCCGGGTTTTGTGCACTCTATAAGAATCAGATTTGTAAATGTTTTCTCTATTATACAATTATTTACTTATTAGTATTTATACCGAAGGATTTAATTTTTTTAACAGCGTCATTGATCTCTTCCATCAATCTGTTGAGTTTGCACTGTTTGACAAGTAGTTTCACGTCATCTATTAAGTCAATTTGAGTTTCTAAGCGTCCGGTATATAGATAATGAAGAATTGCTTTGAAAGCGGACGGATTTACCTAATTATAAGTCATTATTTAAAACCATATCCATTATGAACTGAATGAAACTTACGTTAACATTATTAATGCTAATTAGCTTTCGATTTTTCCATTTATTTGTGAACATACCATCGAAATAATCACATCTGACAGACAGTATAGAGCGATGAGCTTTAAATATTTGTTTGTGTACTGAAAATATTACATCGAAATAATCGCCGTTTGCGACACATCTGTTATAAAATACTGATTAAGCCATTAATTAGCAAACAATTTAAATAAATTACTTTCTGAGAAACTCGTCGTAATCGTTGCGTTGGATTATTTTTGAAGTAATGACTAAATAATCGTTAACTAAAATATTGCGTATCTCTATAGTGAGTGCTCCGTAAACACATCGCTCGCCGTCGAAAGTGTTTGCTTCACATCGCGCTCCTTATTGGCAAATATTAATTATCAGATTATGTCTATCTATAAAACGCTATTTAAAATACAAATTAATACCAGATTTAAGCAAATATCTGACAAGATTTGTGTGACCACAAAGACATGCATAGTATAGTGGCGTTGAATCCCATTTGTCCCTTACGTTGAGATCTACTTCTTTCTGTTCCACTAAAACCCTATAAAAAAGACCATTAAATGAATATTATATGTAAATCAAATGCCTTACGATTTGTATTAATAGTGAATCAGGTTTCCAATCAATCAAATGATAGCAATAGTATTATAAATGGTATAAATCATGTCATACTTAACGTAATTAAGATCTCCTTTTTTACAGCTCAGGAACAAATCGTTTAATAAACCACTCATTGAATAGAATTAATACCAATTTTAATTAATTATAATATTAATTATGATTCAAATCCATCCGAAATGAGGTTTGAGTTTATGTCTCCTGAGATCGTATTTCGTAATAAAGCTCTGAATGTGAACCAAATGATCAAAAATTTACAAATTATTGTGTAATTAATATTAAAATTGATGTAAAAATGGTTTAAATACTAATTAAAATATTAAAAGTAACGCAAACCTACCTATACTCTGATTGCATCACATAATCACGTGTCAGATCACAGGACTGTTTATTTTGATAATTATGTACTAATATGTGTTGTGGCGAATGTGGTGCCAAAAGTTGTTAAAATCTGATCGGACTGTACTCTGAATGTATTCTGACTGTACTCTGACTGTACTCTGGCTGTACTTATAAAAGTAGTTAAAGTACATCAAAAAGGAGAGAAACCACAAATCAATTATTGATTAAATGTTTACATTAAGATAAATTCAAACTAATGTTCTTATGAATTGAGAAATCTTTAATTTTTTGAAAAATAAATGAAAGTATAGCTAATAATAAGGTCATATCAAATACACTCAATATAAATGTTAGAACAGTTATTGAGTACAATGCATGTGAATCAGTCAATTGAAATGAGATACAGTAACATATACTCAACTTTTTGCTAATAATGAGTCAAAACACTCTAATTCTTGGCTCAATTCTAGATAGACGTAAATATTCATACAATTATTGTTATAAATAAGACATTTCTGATTTCATTTTTACGAATATTACAAGTATAGCGAATTAGAGGCCAACACATTAGGAATTTATTCAAAATATTAAAAAGTTAGTCAATAATTGTTATTTGAATAATGATTATGGTTAGTATCGTAACACGATTTGAAGTTTAGGGGGACAGGAAAAACCCAGGATATGGCAATTTTTTACACACAGCTACTGTAAAAATGTACAAAAGTGCAAATTAGTGAAGGAAAGTTGAAACCCAAACCCAAGATTCTTGGGTATGGGCATGGGTTGGGTTTGAAATTTTCTAACTTTACCTTCACTAGTGCAAATGTACAAATTCTTTGGGGTGCTATAATAGCCCTTCTGTCCACCTTTAGTTACGGCTGTGATTATAGTGTTAATTAGATATTGTTGATAATGCGTTTATTTAGAAATCTTCTATAACATTATGTGCATGTTGGGGAGTGGAGGGGAGGGCACATATTTCTGTTATTGTCAAAATTTGAAGTTGTAGATCGAATTTTTAAAACTTTTTTAAAAGTTATTTCATAACACCAGGACTTAAAGCTGTATCTGATAGGTATCAGATAATTTAGAGGACGTTTCCGGAGGCAAATCCTCCTATGCATGAACAGTATCTGTAAAGCATACGGTTCTTTTTTGGAATCGCAAACAGTTTTTAAGTATTGGTTTTCATACTGTAATTAATGTTAATGTCGTGCTATCTCTTAATGTTAACATTTAGTTCTGTGGACTGGTAGTGGCCCTCAAAAGGCTGTTGGCTTTGCTTTTTTTTATCTCAAACATAATGTTTACCTCAAAATTTTTTTACTATTAATCAGTCAAATGAATGATAATTTAACTCTATGTGAAAACAACAGTGCTTTTTGTGGACTTTAAAGTAGTGGAAGAAAACGGAAAGAATGGAAAGGAATCACAAAAATACATATGAAAGGGATCGCAATCATAATAAGTTTTTAAGAGCAGCTAAAGTGGGAATGTGTGGAATGTAATGGCAATAGAATGAGATTTTCTTAGCTTTTTATCACTACTGTAAGCATAATATGTTTTTACATTGTTTACCACTAGTCTGAGTCTGGTTTCAGTTTCTCAAGTGTTTTGATTCAATGCCTAACAAACCTTTTTGAGTTTAAAAATTTTAATTAATTTGAGTTTGAGTTGAAGTTTTTTCAAAATATTCGATTTCAGTTTATTTGAGTTTAAGTTAAAGTTTATTTGAGTTTTTAAAAATCTCAGTTAGCATTAAATTTACATAAAAAAACTCAACTTTTAAATCAAAATATTAAAAAAATAGTTTTTAATCATGCATCACAAGGTACGGGTTTGCCTAGGGTCCGGCCGCCTCCCCAAGAATTCAGAATTTAAAAATTGTACCTTCGTCCCACTTTGATTTTTTATGTTTACAAAATGTTTCCTTTGGTACTCCGTTACTTTTTTAAAAAATTTTAATTAAATAATTTAAAAATCCTTTGCACCCCCTTTGACTTAGATTAAAAATTAAGATTTGGTTTTAAATTTTAATTGGTTATAATTAAATTTATCCTTTAATTGGTCAAAAAATAGCATTAAAATGTTTCTCTAGTAAGGAAACAAATTTCATTTGAGTTTTTTTGAGTTTAAGTTTTTTTCGAAAATTATATTTTAATTTGGTTTGAGTTTAGATAAACTTAAATTGAAACTGAAAATAATTAGAGTTAAACTGAAATGTTTTCGTTTACTCAAAAAG
>JAQGCH010002322.1:0-12933 GCA_034699485.1 Nanhermannia elegantula
ATATGACTCATATTAAGTCTTTGATTGAGTTCCACGTTTTGAAAGTAAATAATAATAATTAAAGTATTTTTCATTCATTTATAACTTAATTGTTGTTTAGTTTTATTCATAAAAAGTTTAATAAAAAGTTAATTCAAATGTCGACAGACTTTACAATCCGTGAGCGACAGAAAAGTAAGAATTCGTTAATTTTCTAATTCAATGAAATGTTTAAACATTTGTTTATTTGTCAACAAAAATAACAATAATTTAATTAATAAATAATTAATTGAATGTATAAACAGATGGCTTGAAAACAATGCTAAATCTTAATTCTCCGGTCAATAAATCGTCGAATTGTGAGCCCGTTTGGAAACTATTTATATACGACCGTTGCGGACAAGATATTATATCACCTCTTCTTTCAGTCAGACAGTTGAGGGAATTGGGAGTAACTCTTCATTTGTATGTCTTTATGTCTTATAATATCATTTAATGGTTTAATATTTATTTAATATTAATTATTAATTGAATTGAAGGCAATTACACAGCGATCGCGACGCTATACCAGACGTACCGGCGGTTTATTTTTTGATGCCTACGGAGGAGAATATAATGAGGGTCTGTCAGGACTTTCGTAACCAACTCTACGATCACTACTATTTAAACTTTATTTCTCCGATTTCGAGACAAAAACTGGAAGATTTGGCCAGCGCTGCACTTCAGGCAAACTGCACTCATTGTGTGACTAAAGTGTTTGATCAATATTTAAATTTTATTAGTCTTGAAGACGACATGTTTGTACTTAAACAACAGGACAGAGAAATTGTTTCTTATTATGCGATAAATCGGAGCGATGTTAAAGACACTGACATGGAAGCAGTCATTGAATATATAGTCGACAGCTTGTTCTCAGTGTTTGTAACACTGGGTGTCGTTCCCATAATTCGTTCTCCAAAAGGAAATGCGGCCGAAATGGTGGCCGAAAAGTTAGACAAAAAAATAAGAGAGAACTTACGCGACGCTCGAAACAGTCTTTTCAACGGAAGCGATCTGTTTAAACACGGCTCTAATCTTCCACTTACTTTTCAACGACCTCTTCTCGTCATTCTTGATCGCAATATGGATATGGCAACGCCTCTTCACCACACCTGGACTTATCAGGCATTAGCTCATGATGTGCTTGACCTGAAGCTAAATCAGGTGAAAATAGAAGAACCAACTGATAAGTCATTAATGGCCAGTTCAAGACCTAAGAATAGTAATGTTAAAACATATGATTTGAATCCTTCTGATAAGTTTTGGCAGCAACACAAGGGAAGTCCTTTCCCACAAGTGGCTGAAGCCGTTCAGGAAGAACTGGAAACTTATCGTTCATCTGAGGAAGAAGTAAAACGATTAAAAAGTGAAATAGGTTTAGACGGAAACATAGCCGATGAGGCCATTTCTCTATTGTCTGACAATACGTCAAAACTGACTTCTGCCGTGAGTTCATTGCCTGAACTGTTAGAAAAGAAGCGTTTAATCGATTTGCACACAACAATCGCTACTTCTATTTTAGATCACATCAAAAGCCGAAAACTTGATATATATTTTGAAATTGAAGAGAAAATAATGAGTAAAGCAGTATTAGACAAATCACCGCTCGAATTAATAATTGATCCAAACGCTGGCCTCACGTCAGATAAATTACGTTTATTTCTAATTCAATTTCTTTGTGGTTCACCTCAATTGAGTGAAACAGAATTGAATCAGTTCGTGAATGAGCTTCAAGTTGCCGGTTGTGATCTTAATGCATATCAATTTGTTAAAAGATGGAAAAAATATAGTAAACTATCCCTATCTGATAGTCAGTATGTGTTTCATAGCGGAGGTGGCACTAAAACTGTGAGCATGTTTTCAAAACTCATGTCACAGGGGTCACAGTTTGTGATGGAAGGGGTCAAGAATTTGGTGCTCAAAAAGCATACTTTGCCCATAACTAGAATTGTAGACGCATTGATGGAAATGAAATCTGTACCTGAAGCTGAAGAATACAGATATTTTGATCCTAAACTGCTTAAAGTGAGCGATAATATTGCATCTCGTAATAGAACACCCTTTCAAGACGTGAGTAATGCGTGTGTTTCTAATTAATCATTGAATTTCAGTATCAATTTTTTATATAAATATAAGGATCACATTAATGGGTTTGTTTTCAAAAAACATATCGTATTCATTGCCTTTTCATTAAAGTTATGCTTTAGGTTTAGGTCTAGGTTAGGTCTACGTTTGCAAAGCTTACGAAACATTAGATTCTATATAATAATTAAGCTTAAAGTTATAGTTCTTTAGAAAATTTAAAAAATGCTTTAATTTTGTGAATGCTTTAGATTTACATTCGCTTCTTTAGTTTTCGAGATCTTTATAAACAGACAACATATTTACTCTGAAAACACATTCTTTCAAATATATATAAATTTAAAATAAAGTTTTATATTTCATTTAATATATACGAAACAACTTGTAAGCTTACAAATATCGAGAGAATCGAGAGTAGGCTTTCAAGTGTTGATTTACATTTTATATACAGATATAATAGTTTCAAATTTTATTTTTGACGCAATTCTTGCAATTTGATGACAGGCTATTGTTTTTATGGTTGGCGGAGGAAATTATATTGAATATCAGAATCTCGTTGATTATTGTAAAGTAAGACTATATATACATTTTTAAAATTTTATTAAAATAATTAGAATTTACATAAATTTTTTGTATATAATGTTAGAGCAAATCGAAATCATCGCCAAAAAGAATACTTTATGGCACAACCGATTTGATGAATGCGAACCAATTCTTGAATCAACTTTCAAAGTTGGGACAAGAAATTTAGTTTAATTGAGATTAAAAATTGCTGTATTTTTCCTTTGGGGCCATTCTGTGTATGTAATTATGAGAATTGTTTATATGATTAAACATATAATTGAATCTAATTATCGAATTATACAAATGATATAACTATAATAAACCATAAATTTTATATTATATTATAGGCAAAGCAATTATTGTTTATTTAAATCGTTTATTAATTTATTCACTTTTAGCTTTTTTTGTTTTGCTCATTAATTAATTGATAAATTTTTTAAAAATAAACAGATTTAAGCAAAATGTTGAGCAATGAATTAACTCTAGTCTTCAAATGGAATGTAAAGGACAACTAGTTCTTTGTTATAGACAGCTTGGCTTCAACTTATTTTTATAAATTGCATTTTTGGTTAAACCACTTAACTATTCACGAATTAACTAAGTCTTTAACATATTTAATAACAATATAAATTGTTTAGAGATGTTCACAATGACCGAACATTCAATGAGACCACAAGTGTTTCACTATTTATTAATACAATCCTTACAAGTCTTAGAATGCTTTGTGAGCTGAGGACTAATTCAACTTTGAATATAAGGGAAAACAACTTTTCATAATATTGTTCGAGAACAAGCTCTCCCACGACTTGAATTTAAGGCTTACTTTAAGTTCATTCTTTCAATTCATTACTTCATCTTTTAATTTGAAAATAATTTAATTTATTTGAAAAATATAGAACACTATAAATTATACATTATATGTAATAAAACGCATTCATATTTCGCAATAATCAAGTTATAAACTATGGATCTTTTCATCAATTTATATAATAAATGATTAAATATGAAAATAATGAGCAAAAGTCAAGGCCTCACAATTTTTTCTCTTATTTTATTTTTAAAACTAAAAGAAGTGTGTTTTGGAAAAAATTGATTAACTAATTGCGATAACTTGTGATTTTGTACTGACGTTAACAATAGTAATGCTAATAATGTGTTTTCATTGATGCACTCAATTTTGATGCACAAATATTTACTCATTCTTTTATATTCAGCATAAGATATGAGTTTTCAAATAATAGAGTCTTTCTTTATATAAAATACAAATATGAGTGCATTTTGAGTGGCATTCATTTAAAAATCTAGAGTTCATAACTTGTTTTTATACAACATAAATGTTAATAAAAAATGAATTTGAAGTAAGTTTCTGTTTAGTTCAATAGTTATCCGTTTTGCTTAAAGACATTAATTGTTATGATTCTAATAAATTAAAAATAGTTACAGTTATAGTTAAGGCCATTAGAAATTATGCAAAATCTGTTGAGAGGCGAGTAATAGTGACTGCAGGTATTTGATAGTAACTCGAGCTTAGAGTAACTCAATTACTCGCACCTGTGATACATTTAGTATTTTTTGCATTCATTATTTAAGTTTTATTAGAATTAGCTTATATTTGGCCATACATTGAGACATAAATCATTGTCAATTTTGAACATTTTATTTCTATAAAGTTTGAACATTAGTGAAGTAGGTTTGAAGAAAATAGTTAGAAGTTATAGTTTCAATAGTTTAATCCGGTTTGAAGAAGAGCTAAATCATGATGTTCATGATATTCCACGCCAACTATTTGTGTCTAAGGCTCAATGTATGGCCTGCGCTGTCCTGTCCTTGGCTCATATAATGGTTAAAGCATAGCAATCAAAAAGACATTAAGAGTCAAATCTATTATTTTTTCTCCAGTGATGCTCTTATGCATTCCGACGAGTGGAGAGATTGACCCTTTGTTTTGATGGTTTTGATCATTCAAAATATTAGAGAGTAAAAGGAGAGCTCTTTATTCCAGCGATAAGCAAAATGTTTATGTAAAGAGAAAGAAGAGTAGAAAAAGTTGATGTTAATCGAGAATAATTTTATAATTATTTACCGATTACAGAAAAATACTGCACCTGGCATTTCATTGGAATCTTCAAAAGTGATTTGTTGTCCAAATGCTTATTCAGTGCTGATAAGGTTGGAATGATGCCAATTTGGCTTCAGGTAAAACATAAATGTTGTAAATACCTGATTGAAGGTGAACTAAAGTGTGTATCTCTACTCTTTTAAGTTATTAATTGGCGTTAAAGTCAAATAATTGTGAGCTGGAGAGCATTTGCAGTATTTGCCACTTCTTTCAAATTGTTTGTGTTTTTATAGGCTTTATTAACTTGAAGGCTATACTAAACCTAATAAAACATTTCAATGCAAAACTACAGTAGAGATCACTTTTGATTGCTTAACAGTCTTTCCTTTTATGAATATATTTATGTTTTAGGTTTTCGGTAGTTTGAAAACATTTCATATTTCCTAAACATTACATTCTCTCACTTTTATAAGAGTTTTCAAGTCTAGCTTTTCGTTTCAATTGAGTTAAAGAGGTTTTTAATATCATGAAAGAAAGCATTCATTATTCTCAATGCGGTTCACACTAACTGACAGGGATTTAAAACTTATAGAAAGTTTGGCGATTTTAGAGTCGAGTACATTAATCTATCAAAACAATTATAATTATATGATTTTGTGTATACAATCATTTCAATCCTTGCCCTTAACTAATGTTGAAAGTATGTTAAAGCTATTTAAGATTGATTTGAACGCCATTTATTTCAAACTAATTTATATCAGTTATGATGAATCGTATTTAATGACCATTTTTTGCAATGTTTTTTACTAATTTATTAGAGTTTAAATCATTTTCTTTTTTTCACTCAATGGCTTAATTGAAAGTTTTATCGTTAGTTTATGTGTACGGTATGTGTATACCAATTATGCAAATGACGGCTAACATAGTAATCAAACTTTTAAGTTTTATATATTCATTTCGATTAACGATAGTTTGTGTTCATTTAATTTCATTTTTATTGTAATGCAGTTTTTTATTTTTGTTATTTATTTAATCAATGCCAATGACTGCGCAAAATTCTACTAATTATCACAAAACTACACTTTCTTCAAACTGATTGACAAAACATTTGTCGCTCTCTTTTATCTTATTCTATTATTTTTCAAAAAACTTATTCAAAGCTAAAGATAGAGTTGAAAATTAAGGAAATTAGTATTCAAATGAAGCGTTTTGTTAATATATATTTTCAAAAATAAGAGAAAATTTTCTTAAAAAGTTTGAAAACATTCGAAACTTACTCTTAAAGTTTGAAATGCACTTAACTTTGATAAAACATATTTTCTTATGGAGTACAGGCCGTGACAACAAAATGTTTGAGAGCAAAGACAAACATTTGATGGAATACTTGTTGAGCAACATGAGGGAAAACATTTGATATATGAATTGAATGCAACAAAATTAATAAAAATTACATTCTTTTGTATTATATAATAAATGACTTGAATTGCGCCTCAGATATATCCCATTACTGCAGTTGGTTTATAGCCATCGAAAAGCTCTGGTCACAGACGGAGTCAAAGTAAACAAACTATGCTATACTAAGAGGTACACCATAACTGAAATTTCCCTTTTCTATAAACGCGATTATATTGAGTTATTGCACAATTAGGCTCAAAAAACTGAGATTTTGTAAAAGATGTGACTGAGATTTGACGAATTCAGTCTTGAGTTCGTGAAACACGTTTTTGTCTATTATGAATTGAACACAATATACAGAATATTCACTCTCTTGAGTTGTGCACCAATTCTAAAGTGCTTATGCAAAGAAACATTTTAAGAAACGGTTCTCATCGAAATCTGTGGCAAGAAAAAAGTGAAGATAGCAGTATTGATAAGAAAAATGTTCTCGCCTTCAGGTGCTTTCAGAGGCGGAAAATGTGCAGTTTTCACAATAAGTCTTTTCATCTTTTACTTATTTTACTTCTTTTAAATACATTCCTCTTATATGTTATAAGGAGTTTTATGCTTCAATCCATTTTAGCAACTTTGGGCTAAACTATTTTTATTTGAGTAATGTTATGCCAGAGCCAGAGCTTTTTCGGTTCAGACCTAAATTTTAAATCTGTCATTAAATTAAGAAATAAAACATTTATCTACTCATACACTTTCACACACTTTGAAAAAATGTTTTCTTTTCAGCTCTTGTGTAACAAAACAAGAATATTATTTTCATACATTCTGTCCGTCGCCGCAGCCTTTGTAGGTTCAACGCCGCCCCCAAAAAGTGTGCAAATTTTATAAAATTTATTGTTTAAACTGACACATTGTTATTTTTTATATGAGGTCAACTTCCCGACAAGTCATTTTTCCGACATAAGACATTTGGATTTTATTTTTATTTCATGTTTTTATTTTATCTATAAAAAATCTAAATTTTCATTTTATTGAGTTGGTATACATCGAAACTCGACGGGCGAGCGAATCGAGCGAATCGAGCCCGTAGTAAGTAATCTACTTGTGACGGACGGTAGGGCTAAGACATAGCAGTGAGGCCCGAAGGGTCGAGCTTTCATGCATTCTAACCTAAGTAGAGAACACTAATATAGAGCAAGAGCTTATTTTTGTCGGAAAGTCGTACCACACCCGTTATTTTTGATACTATTGAACAATGAAATGAAATTGACAAATATTTAAATACCAACTTAGAAGCTCCCTTTGCTATGCAACTCAAATAACTTAAAAATAACTGATATTAACCCGTGGAATATTATTTTTGAAAATCCAGTATTTAAAAAGCATTGTTATAGCCTTCACAGTGCTTTGCCATTTAGAAAAACTTTTATGACACACACACACAAATCCAACAATGAAAGTGAATTTTCAAATTCCTTATATTATTGGGCACGTGTCATATTTATAATGTAAGTCCATGGACACATCACATTCTACTATACCATTAGCATTGTTAAAAATAAATTTTCTCAGAGCTATTTATTTATCGAATAAATTTAATATAAAATTTAAAAATATTAAAGTATTAAGATTCTGTTATTATAGAAATTCAATTTATTGTCATATTCACTATAATTATACTCTAAAATATCAAATTATTTTCTATTAATCTAATATATATTATTGATAATAATTTTAAAATTCTTTCATTTGTGTGTATATTTTTTATGAAAAATTTAATAGACTTTCTCTGAAGATATTAAATTTAATATTGCAATGCAATACAATGCTACAACTTGTGACTTTTTATACATTGGAACAATTAAAAATATAAATACAAAGTATAAAATGTTTGAAATTGATACAAATAAACATATCTTACGATCTGTGAAATCTCTTATGCTGTCTCAATATTTAAACTTAGACTTATGTCGCAATCAGATATAGCGATATGAGAATTAATTGACTTTATAATCTTATTAATTAAAAATATTGAAAGCTAAGCTCATAGATGTATTATGCATCTATGTCTTTTTTCATATTATTGTTGTGATTTTCCATTTTCTATATTATTGGGGGACAGGCAGACATCCGGACGGACGGACATTTCAAGAATATAAGCTACTATTGTAACACAATATGAGCTAAAAATCACGAGTTTTATAATTCTGATTCAGTCTTTTTTTATTATTAATTAATTCAAATAATTTCGCAATAAATTAATGATAAAATGCATAAATAATTTAAATGTACTGGTATTTTACGATATTTTATAACTGGTTTGAGGCTAAATAACTAAATGCTAGGATTAAAATAAATTAAATGTGAAAATAAGTGAATTTTTCAAATCAAATATTCCTTTTATGTATTAATACTATAAATAGTACTGACTATTAAGTTGCTGCCAGTCATCTCTCACACAAAAAATAATTATTCATTTATGATTTCAATACTATTATTTGTAAATATTTTAAATTATTTTCATTATTTTATTGATAACTCAATGATAGTTAAGTTTGGAAATTATTAAAATTAATTGCTTCAGAAAAAATTTAGTAAATTCCTTAAAAATTGCTTTACATTGAATTAAATAATAATTAATAAATGAAAATGTTAAAGAATTTGATATTAGCGGTTATCGCATAATTGTTATGTGAGAACCTGATGTGCCATAATTTACATTTGTTCATAACTTATCACTTAATACATTTAATTCTAAACTCTATCTAATCCCAGCTCTTTTTCACAACTGCACTGTTCCCAAATCGCTAAAAAATTCAGAAAATCATAAATTTCTTATAAAATCAATTTTTTATTGAAAACTATTTAATAGTGTGTAACTAATCAACAAATTTTAGAGCCATTGGAATTCACAAAATATCTTGAATTGATCTTAGAATTTAACACAAAATTGAATTTAGTTTATTTCGTTTAAACGAATGACTCAAATAGATTTTCTCATAAATTAAATGATTACTTTTGATCATTGATTTTAAGTCAGACAAATTGAAACTAATATTCAATGAAAAGTAAAACATAAAAACTGTATTTCAGAGTTTCAAAATGCTTGAATATATCTTGAAAATGAAGCCAAATATTTATATCTGGTTTGAGAGCAATTTATAATATTAGATCTAAAAGTAAAAATTTTATTTTATTATTAATCCTCAATTCAAAGAAGTTGTTTTGATATGATTTTAAGCGTAACGAAAAGTGATTTGTCTCTGCTTTTGAATGGAAAGTTTTATAGTTTGTCGATCTGTTTACTGATCACTTATTTGTTTGAAAAATTTTATTTTAATTTTGTAATAATTTGCGAATTAAATTATTGCTTAAAAATTTGATATAAAATGAGTTTTACTCGAAGTTTAGTTAATGTTTTAATGAATAACTTTGGAGAGTTATCGTAAGTCATAAAAATGTACTTAAATGTATTTCTAAGATAAATCCGAATATGTAATAGGTTTTGCTTAATCTATGACAGATTTTCCTGTAGACCCGTCACCAATTATGTATAGATACTCTTCTTTCCTTTTTGTTCATGTATTTTCTTTAATAAACAGATTTGAGAACAATAAAAAATAAGGCAATACTAAGACGAGTGAAAACAAAATCTTTAAGACAAAGATTAATTAAGAAATTTTTCTCAATATATTATAATAAATTATAAGTCATGCAAAATGAAAATATAAGATAAACAAAACAAATTTAATGGCAAAATTGATAAATATTATATTAAGAGTACTACAAATAGTATTAACGCGTATACAGTGCAGTAAATGCATACTATGGTATCATTTTGCGCACTCATTGAACCTAAAAGTTTTTTTCTATCTTTTTCTTAAAAGTATTTTCTTGAGTAATAAATTATGGCTTCTATAGACTGACTGAAAAGTACTGTAATATTCAATAAATAGGTCTGTTTTAGATAATAAAATTTTAGTGAAATTTTTAGAAGAAAATTTATTTTGCTCATTAACATTTGTTTAAACTAAACTTTTCTATAACTACGATTAGGATGTGCTCGAGGCGAGTGGCACTAATGTATACTTAACATTCAGTAAAGTACTAATGCATAGGTAAAGCTAAAATGAAGGGGAGAGGGAATAGAAAGAGTGTTCAATTTCCGGCCGTTTCCAACTATGCACAACATTTGAACCTTTCCGAAAAATCATAAAACAAACATTCTTGAGACAGCCGCTAATTTCCCTATATCTATCAATTTTCTCTACTCTGTTCAGTTTACAATCTTTAGAGGAATGCTTCACTTCAAGGTAGGAGGTTTGGGAGGTTTGTCACGTCCATCTAGAAAATAGAGGTGAAACGAGAAAAAGAAGAGAACAAGAAATAAAGAAAATATAGCTTCACAAAAAAGAGAGCAACATTCCAACTGAAAATACATCAATCGTGTGTTCACTTGTTGAAAAGAATTTGCAATTAGGCACGTATTACGATTGGCAGTAAAAATATTTATTGTAAATGGAAATGATTATTATATTGTATGTTATGATGATAAAAGTTAAATATAATAGAGAAGAATCAATATGCGCGTAAAGGAATGTTAAATGCGGTTGTGTGGGGACACCACCTGTTGAGATTGAGGCTTTCGGTATTATTCGCGCTTTAATGATCACATTGCGGTAGGTCTTAGGTCTTAACATTTTAACTAAACCTTAGCAGCAGTTATACAAACCATCAAAGTTACCAATACTACAGTATAATACACCAACTCTGACGAGTACTCTCTACAGGTATAGTCACAACTTAACTTACAAGAAGTTTTAAAGTATACAATACTGCTATTCAATAATACAATAATATAAACTTAACATTTGAAAGAGAGTACAACTTTCTAAATATAAATAATTTATATTTCGCCAAAAACATCAATTTTGCAGATATTTCTCTGAATACTATTAATAATCTGTTTTAATGTTAATGCAAATAAGTTGTTGAAAAACAGAAAAGCCATATAATTATAGTCAGAACTAACTCTTTATCTGATTGAAATATAACATCATATTTAACTATTTGTTCAAATGGTGTTAAAGAATTGTCTAATATATTATATCAGCTCATTATTTGCGTTTATTAAAAAATTTAGGAAAATCATATCTAATAAGAGGATGAATTTAATTATCAAAATAAAAATAAATATTTTGAACTTTTAAATAAAATTAAACTTTTTAGCGGAATTTACATTTTTTATAATCGCTGGACACTAGCGTTTAATGCTGTGAATAAGAAAAAAGTTTCTATTAAAATCTCCCACTGAAAAAAGGGTTTTATTCATATTTTAAATAAAACTTTAATTTTCAGATTTAATTGTTTGTTTCAATTTGTTTGATTGTAAGGTATCTTATTTTCTGTGTATGTGTGTGTCTATTAAATAAATGAAATGCATTGACTGAATTAGCATTATAACTAGAGTTGTTCAATTTTCTAGTTTTTCTCCAAAGAACTAAATTTAGTTTATCGATTAATTTAATATAAAATATAAAAAGACAGCAAAATGTCAAAATTCTGTTATCATCGAAAACGTTATGGTCTTCTAAATGTAATGTCTTGTATGACATTCTTTCAAATTATTTTCTATAATCCAGTATCAATTTTTTCTCCGGAGAATAGACTAAATTTTCTCTGATTTAGCATCAATTTAGTATTTTGCAACTCTAATTATAACTGATAATTTATTATTAACAATGTAGATTATTAAAAATATTTAAAAATTTAAAAGTAATGTTTTTCTACAAATAAAAAGAAATAAACTGCGATTTTTTTAATTTATTTCATTTATTTATATTAAAATTTTCATTTTAATGCTAATCTTTTAAATATTACTTAATAAATAAAATTAATAACCATCAGAACTGAATTAAAATTATGAACTCAATATCAATCATATTGAGAACAATCTCACCCTAACTTTAAGAATGTAACTTTCCTTTAATAATTTGCATTAATTTCTAAAGACAAGTGAATTATAATCAGGTATTTTGAAGTCAATATTGTTTTAAAACTGTTTTGCCTCATAAGTTATAAGTTTTAGTCATAGATAAAACAGGTATTTCTGTAAATTGATAGATGACTGCAACCTAAAGAACAAATAACTTTTAAGACTCTTTTTAATGAAAACAATTTTTAAGTAGTGGTAAGAAGTTTTGAATTGAATTTATTTGAGATAAATGATAATTAATATATACAATGATGACATTCGCAACAAATTACTATAAAAGTGTAAATTTTTATATCAAAGCTTCAACTTTTTATTTCCATTCTTAATCTTTAGCTAAAAAATAGTCAACAAGGCATCAGTTACTGACCAGTAAACTTATGCATATATATACAGTACATTATATTAAGCTTAAACTTACAATAATAATAATAAAAATATAATACCGTATAATAATATAATAATAATATGAGTTTGTATTGCTATTGTATACTAGTGTGTCAATTGTGTGACTACAACTTTTACAGAGATTTCATGCCTTGCATTGTATAAACTGTGTCTTATTTTATTGTCCTTAAGAAGGCTAACGCAAAAGGCAATGCCTAAACACTCATACAATGTTGGTTTGGGTTTTTGGGCAAATATAAATTTACCTGTATATGTATATTGTTGTATGGCTTCTATGGCTGTATGCACTTCACTCAAGTATGAGATGATGGGTAAACAAGTCCCCCATTCATCCTTATTAAGGCCAGAAGCGAGGGGTGGAATTTCCAAATACACATCTATACACTACACTCGAGTAGTAAGTATAGTAAGTTAGTAC
>JAQGCH010002323.1:0-12933 GCA_034699485.1 Nanhermannia elegantula
TATTACATGTATATTACATATATGCATATTTTGAATAATCGAAACTTATTAAATATTATTCTGTTTGCCCAGAAGTTGAATGTTGAAAGCTTTAACTTTAATAATTAAAGTTATAGTTAAAGTTTAGTACTTTAACTCAAATTAAAATATAAAATTAAAATAAAACTCGAAATACATTAAAGTTAACTTAAAAGCACTATTTTGTATAAATAGTAACCATTGGATAGTATTGAACTCTAAAAGGCTATCTATTTTAAACTAACTGTAGTTTTAAAAGAGAACGTTTCACATTTTCTCATTAAATACAAATAATAATATAATATTAATCAAAATGAAAGAGTAAATGCATTAATTAATTAACACAAAATTCAAAATAAATAAAATTTATATTTAACAAATCAATTAAAACTTTGCACTGAATTGAAGATATATTTTAATAGAATCTAATGATGAAAAATCTAATTACTATATATTTTAAAAAATTAAGATGCTACAATTTTCTTTATTAAAAAAGTATTAGAAATACAACACAAGTATAACATTATAAAAAGTTGATTTTGCTGTAAAATGATGTGATTGTGACAAAACTAATACAATATTTAAAAATAACTATTTAACTATTATATATTTTTGAAAGGGTGATTCAGGTGGACCCCTAATGCTTAATGATTTTGGCGTATGGTATTTGATTGGGGTCGTGTCAGCTGGTTATTCTTGTGCCAAACAATACCAACCAGGGATCTACCATCGAGTCTCCAGTTCATCTGATTGGATATCAGCGAATGTCTATCGAAACAATGCCAGATAGCATTAGTCAACTGTCAACTAATGAACTAAAAACTGCATATATTTGTTGTGTTGATTTTCAATTCATTTAACACTATTAGTATTAGAAGAAATGTTCGCTATTTATGAAATGTAAATAGTATTTTGTCATTCACTGGTCTTATATTATGAGATGTTCGAGTTGTCCAAAACACGAGTCCGTCCACTATATGATTTCAATATAAATTCATTGCCAATGCTATAGTAAAGCCAATTCATCACTAGTGCTGCAGCTTTGTTAACATTTCGAGTTCTCAATAATTTATAAACTTTTCATATCATATGACTATTTTAGCAACAATTGTGTCTTTTTCTTTGGATATTATTAGAGATACTGTGGAATAGAAAGACTTGGATTTTATCAGTGCATCGCTTATTACATAAACCTTTTCTCCACTTTTTCGTCACTTGTAAAACAATTTATTGTAATCACTTATACGCATTGCTTAGACTTCTGTGATAATGGTCTGTAAAATATATGCAAATTATTATATAATTTCTATATAATCTATTCCATTGTGCTTTACTTAAACACCTTTTATGCATAACTAAAGTTTCACTATTACACGACTTCATACTTTAGTTCACTTTAATTATGAAGGAGATGACGAAATCCATGTCTAAGATTTGCATAATTTCTATTATCGTAATTATAATTATAATCATTTTAGGAAAAACTCGAATATTCAAGATTTGAAACAATATACTAAATGTAAATAAAGTAAATAAATTGTGTAATAATATAATAACGTAAAATGTTTCAAATATATATTAAAATAAGTTTAAAACAATTGAATTCTTTATTCAAAACTTAATTTACATTGTTATACAACATATTATTTTATAGTGTTTTTGATAAAATATAATACTCTGAAATATTGCGTGAATATTAAAGGAAAGATAAAAATCATAATAATCTTCCTCCAGTTCTAAGCCAAGTGAGAACTATTCCAAACTGGCTGTACTGACCCATTATTCACTTATTTAGTGTTTTGAGATTCAACTCATTTTCTTGGATTCGATACTCAGGAGATATCACTTGAAAGAAGAGAAACAAAGCAAATGAGAGTTTCCACATATGAAATAAACTTACTATAATTTCACTAAATTTGATTACTGGATGGCCTACTTTTACTTTAAAATTTGCTTTTAATCACTCAAACCAACAAATTCTTAGGACCTATTTATTGATTTAAGTCAAACTTTCTTTAGATTTATTTGGACTCAATTATCGTCAAACATATAAATAAAATTCATAATCAGCTTTGTATTCATACAATAGGTTATTAATATTCAATTGTGCTTTGAATGAACAGTAAATTATTGATTCTTTTGATTATTGGTAATTAACTGAATTAAGATAATTAACTAGTTTTAGAATAATTTGATAAATAATGAATTCTATGAATGATTTATTAGAGTTAGAAAAAAGTTATGCAGATTTTTCATTACATTTTCCTGGTGTAGCAGCTACTAGTGCTGACTCTGAGCACACAAATAAGTGTCTTAGTGTTTCGAACTGAAGAAGTGCCTGAGGCATTAGGTCGATTACCTATTCGCTATTTCTACTACGTTTGCATGAAGGCATGTCTTCATTCTCTTTAATAAAAAAAATTCTAATGTTCAGCATAGAGTAACTCCTCAGTTGTAAGTATACAAAGATCTTGTGTTGATTTGGTTTCGGTCGATCAGTCAACCAAATGCTTAATTGACTTTTGGAAACTGTGATCGTTAACATTTTTCAAAGTGAGTTCATTTGGTGAAGTCAGACAAACTTGAATTCTTTAACTGATACTCAGCTTTATATTCCTCAAGTTTTATATTCAAGTCTTGTTTTATTTAAAGAACTCTTCATTTTAAAGCGCAATAATCGTGATATGATTTCTATTGATTAAAAGTAAGTCATTTATATGTTTTGCATTCATTTTAAATTATGTTTGGATTAATTAATTGTTTTAATTGTTTTTTAAATTCTAAATTGAGTGGTAATTATATTTGCATTTTATTTAATTATTATAATTGCATTTAAATGGCATTATTTAATATGACATATGAAAAGTCTATAAGGAATAAGTGTCTAATTTTTAGTTTCTTCTCACATTACTGTCGAAGTTTTGCCCTAAACTCCAAACTAATTTCTTATTCTTCTTCATACCCTTCATTCTATTGTTATTTAAATGTCTGAGAAGGAAGCAATTTAATGCTTAGCCATAGTTTAACACACGAATGAAGTTTTAAAGTGTCGTAAGGCATGCACTTATCAGCGTTTATGTTTTCATTTGATTTTATCATATGATTTAATAAAATATATTCTTATACATCATTATTACTCAAAACAATCTTATTTTCAACTATTGGCTGCATTTCTTTATTTGTTTCTTTATATAATTTACTAATTTTTGACTATTTAATCGGCAAAATATTAATTTATATGCAATTACTGTATAATGTCGTGCATTTAAGTTTGGAATTTGTAAGTTTGAAAGTAAAAGGGAATCTCTTTTTAGTTGATTTCATCTGCTTAGAGGGCATTTTTGCTCTTATATATATTTTTATCTCTTACGAGTTTGTTTGGATTTTTATCAGAACATCATTAAAACTAAATTTTACATAAAAGGTAATTAGAAATCTATTGTACTTATGCATAATTTTAAGTTTCAATATACGACTCGTGATAATAAACGCATTGAAAGTTTTATTTATTCTGTGAGATATCAGATCACAATCCAATAATTTTCCTAACATCACGATGAGTGGGCTTACCTCCGACCTCTTTTTATGTCCCACTTAATAATAAGAAAATATATATCAGCACCCATTAATGAGTTTATATTTTAAAGTGAAATTTATGTGTTTCCTATGATTGAATCAATAATTTTGAGATTTAGCTCAAATAGCTGTGCATTTAATTGATTTCGCTTTCAATTATAAAATTAATTCTAATTCAGGAGAAAACAACTATCAAGTCTATAATCAATGGAAATTAGAGCTAACTCATCAAGTATAGTAATTTGTACGTAGCATAATTGCAAATTTATTCATCGTCTAGCCATCAATTTATTTTAAACTCTTATGTGGAAATCTCTTAACTGCATTAATTCTTCTTACAGGTATCGAAATTTCAATATTAATTATGCATTTATGCCTTTGAGGGTCGATTTCTTTTGATCTGCTTTTAAGTAATTGTAATGCATTGTGTGTTTTTGAACTTTAAATTTCACAAATGAATACATCGATAGCTATAAAGACAAAATAAAAATACATTATCACATTATTCAAAAATAATGTATGTGAATCGTGTGATGAGATTAAGTATTCGTGATGCATATTTTTAGTGCTTTAATTTAATTAAGTTTCAAAATTATGCTGAAAACTCAAGTGTTAAACTAAATTTTAACTAATAATTCTTCCTATAAGTCAGTGGCTTGTCCTAAATCATTGTCTCGCTCGAAGGTTAAGCTCGGTGTTCATGCATATATTGATTAATAATGATCTGATGAAAATTTTGTGCATTTTATGTACTCTTAATATCTCAATTTTCAGGTGCAGACTCCTAAATAACTCAGATTATGTCAATTAATTGTCAATTAATGCTAAAGAGTAACCTTTTTCTATTAATTTTAGCAATTACTGCAGCTTTGCATTTAAGCCACTGTAACTTTCAGACCCACTCTGACCTCTGCGTTGAAGCCGGTCTGAAAGCTTAATTATGTAAATAAGTCAAAACATGTAGTTTTCCTTTAAACGAAATACAACTTTAAGCGCTTAAACTATCGCCTGTAATAAAATTTGATTTTCAGAACAGTTTACGTTTACTAATAAACATTTAATTCATTTAATTTTAAAAATGATAAAAGTAAATAAAGACATAAGAATATGCTTATCTTGTTAGTCAGGTCCAGATAAGCTAATAAGATAAGTTAAATTCATTTAATTGAAGACCGAATATTTTTTTTACCCGTAAAGTTATAAACAAATTATAAAAAATTATTCTATTTTTAAATTTGTATCTTTTTTTGAACGCTCTATAAATGGAAAATTCATTTTTATCGTTAAAATAGTATTAAATCTAAATCTAGTATTGAATTGGGTTTGGTTTAAAAATATAGAATCATATATCCTTCCAATGAGTGAAGTATTTTTTGATTTTGCTTACCATTGAATTGAATTCGCGTAGCAGTGAATTGAAAATTATTATAAGACACAAGTAATGAGGAAATGGTTAGTCTAAATAGTTCATTGCGGGTTCATTGTAGGTTCAGATAATTGTAATGAAACAACTCAAATAATCAATTGAACTCACAGGTTAAGTCAGTTAAAAATCTGTCATTAATTAAAATTTTAAGGATATTAAAATCATATTAGAATTCCAAAGTTTCCTCTAAAGCTTATCTCTTTAAATGTGCTTAACTTAACTCATTTTAAGATTCAGCTGACAACATGTCAGTGTTTCAACTTTATCAAATTGAAGAGGGAAAACATTTTTAAGTTTATATTTTATACATCAGTTTCTACAACTTCTTAAGTGAACCATTTCTTACTTTTATTTTGTGATTTTTAATTACTCCGAATAAATTTGCTCAGCTCTCAAAGTAAGACTAGTAGTTAAAAATTATAAAAAATTAATGGGTCAGACCGTGAAATTAGTAATTGTGACTTAAAATTGATAGTTTAATCCTCCAATGATTTTATTGACAAATTTTTCTTTTTTTTTCTTTTCAAAAGATAACATTTTTAACTAAATCTGATAGTTTTTCAATTCAAGATATTAAAGCAAATAATGATTTTTTTATTGTTTTAATGTCTTCTTAAAGCTTAAAATTTTTTGATGAAAAACAAGATTTTTAAAATTTTATATTTTTACTAAAAAAACATTCATTCATTAGATTTTTTGTTGGTTTTGAGAATTTAAAATATGTATGCAATCAAATTTATCAAAAAATTTATTTTAATATAGAAAATTTTAATTTTTGACATGTTATAGGTTTATTAAATAAGGGTTTTCGTCCATATAAGATATTTTGCATTTATTGATTTGTTTAAATAAAATTCCATATACCGAAAAATCTATACTTTTCTATTATTTGTTTAGCAAATTTTGTGAAATAAGTTATAATTTAATGTATATAATTAGCAAATATTAATGTAAATGATTTCTAATCAGAATTGCATAATAAAACAGTGATTAAAAATAGACATATATAAGATACATATGCTTTTTGCAGATATTTATAATTAATAATTGAAGAATTATTAATAAAAATATGACAAAATTAACTTTAAAACAGTCTTTTGAAACTGATTGCAGGTAATTGAATGACAAAAATTTTACAATAAGTTAGGTTCCGAAAAGATAAAAAATTACTATACATTAAATCTAATTTTAATATTATTTGAAATAATTTGAAAGTAAATGTTAAAATTTGCTGATTTAAATTTAATTTGAATACATTTCAAATTTAAAACATAACTATTATAAACACAATACAGTAATACAAGTTATGATATAGAGTTAGTTTTCAATAAATTTTTGCCGACTTAAAGAAAATGATCGATTTTGGAAATCAATGAGTAATTGTTAAGGATATATAAAAATGATTTTGCAGTGAATTATTTTCGATGATAAGTCAGTGTCAAATAGTTGAAGTTTATGGGATTCATATATCCTTAAACTTGATTCAACACTTGAATGATTCCCCTATCCGTAGAAGATCGTGACCCTCATAGACAGCAATTAGAACGTTACATTTTTTATGTCTATGAAGAAGACACCATTCATTTATTCACTTTTTACGCAACTTTATAACAGTGGCGAAATAGTCAAAAGAAGTTGACTTTATTTTTATTTTAAATTGAAATATTTTGTGCCATTTCACAGTTTTTTGTGTATAAATCATATTTGTGATAACCTGAATCACGCTTTTACAATGCTATTCATCACCAATTGTTCATTCTATAGTGTGTGTGAAGTGATTCTGTACTTTAAATTGCTTTAGTTTTAAACCAAACATCACTGACTCTCGAGAACTAATAATTTGCATTTTATTCGCAGAAAATTTAAAGATAAAAAGTCGAAAGATGTTTAGTGAAATATAATGAATCCATGAAATGTCCACTAATGTGCCTGAACGTATTCAAACGTTCCTTTGAGTGGTTGGCTGTGTGTGCCATTCCATTAGTGCTGGTGATCGTTCAAACTACAGGTCAATCAGGCAAGTATTGAACACAAGGTGTCAGTAAGTAATTAATACATGTTATGGTTAGGTTTTTCATCTTCATTTGGGCCATTGATCCGACATCCGGGCACCTGCACCTTCCAGCGGTCACAATCTGCATGTACCTTCAGTTTATTGTGTTATTTGGCGGGTGGAACTCCACTTGAAGGATGTGGAGGTGACATGACTACGACCTGTTGTATGCTTCAGACTAACTCTCCCCAAATGCACTTTCCATTAAACTCAAGGCCTCCACCAATAACTTCTCCCTCTCCCTTATCATTTAATACAAATCCATCTTCACCTCAACATACATTTGTAACCTCTAATTCCAATAATCATCACCAAAGTCATGATTACCCTTATCATTTTGGTCATCCAACTCCTCCAACTATCGATCATCTCACCCATAATGCAATAAGAAGAACACGTCCTGCGGGCAATTATAAGTCCATTTTCAAAGAGGTGTCGAATAGGAAAATGTATGCCAGGAATTTTGGTGGAGAAGACTGTAAGTAATCAATATCTAATCATTTAGTCTCATTTGATAACCAGAGTATTCGTAACTATTGATAATTTGATTCTAATATTATTTCGAAACACTATTACGACACTTATTGATCTCGCAATTCATTTGTAGGAAATTCTGATTATTTTAAAATTTGGCCTAAAATTTGATTATATTTTTCCGTAAAATACAGAATTTGATACAAATTTTGAATTCAGGGCTGATTTTCAGATTATCAATCGATAATTTTAGAGGTATTATAAGTTTATATGTTTGAAACTTATAAAAATAAATAAAATAAAATAATACTTTAGGGTGCGATAAATCTTGAATAGTAGTGAAAAGGCGATGTATTTTCTTTAATCGGAGATAATTCGCTTTGAAATGCCATTTAAAGGCATTAACGATAAAACTAAATTTATTTGAATTATTGTGAATAATAATGTTTAAAGTTATACGTTTATTGAAATTGGGACAAATTGAAGTTTAATTCTGAACCATCAAAAGGAGTCGTTCAAATTGATACCAAGTTATTTAGTACTCATTATGAGCTAATATAGATATTTCATAGATTGTCAAATTTAAATGTACTCTATATTCACACACAAAGGATTTCAATTCAAGATAAAATTAATTTATTATTTTGATCAAAGATTCAGCTTTAGATCAGCTTTAAATAAATCATTTTTTAGATAACTTTAAAATATTATATAATAATAAAATTTTATGTTTAGTCTCATGTTTTCATACTATTGTTGTTCAATAACTTATTCTTAGACTTTTAAGAAGTAAAATAATTGTCAAAAATTGATTTAAAGTAAAAAAGGATTTTTTATTTAATATCTTATTATATTTTTCTAATTTATTTGTGAGTTGATTGATGATAATGGCCTCTAATTGAAATTTAGTTCTCTCGTTTGGGCTGATAATGAATATTCATTTGCAAATATATTTAATAAAATTGGATGTATTGATATGCGACCCATTTGAAGAGTATTTGCATAAAATTAATTCATATGATTTTATGATTTACACCTTATCATTGAGATCGTAATGAATTGAAAGGGTCCAGTTTTGAAAGAATTTGTTTATGCTGATTAAATCTCAATTTTTTAATTATAAGTATCAACGGTACCAAGTCTTGTATTTATAATCTCATTATTAATGTGCGCCAAAGTCTTGTTAATTAATTAAAATTATGAAAAATCTATTCAATGTGAAGCCTCAATATCTAAGCAATAATTTAAAATAAACCCTAAATTTTCATTAAAATCATTTGGTTTATGTGGTGTGTGTTATACTTATGTAACGTACCTGTACAGGTACTTAAATTATATATTTTTAATAAGATTAACGGCACAAAAAATTAATTAAGATAAACAGTAGAATCTATTCAGGACAAAGTGAAAGGCAGTGAAAACATTAATAAATCTTATACTTTCGGTGCTTTTTTGATTTACTCTTTTATAAAATGAATAAATTAACCAAAAATTAAAAACGAAACAATAGAAAAGGAATTTCATTATAAGAAAAAAACTTATTAATTATAAGTTGCATATTATGATAATATACAGTGCAGTATATGAATAAAGCTTATTATTAAAGAGATTGAAAATTAAATAACTTTTTTGTCTTGTAGTTTGCGGTAGACCTTCAGCAAAGCCAACTAATCGTATAATTGGAGGACAAGATGCATACTTTGGTGAATTCCCATGGCAGGTGTGTACATCACCACCACTAGAAATTTTGAAAATTGCGAATTCATAAGTGATAGGATTGACATAATAATAGATTTGTTGACCTCCCTATTAATGGTATAATCAAATGAAATTTATATTGAAATTTATTTTGCAATAAGTTTGATCGGAGCTCAATAAGTCACAAAAATTCTTTAGAGCTGTTGAAATTCATGAAATATTTCATCTCATTTATCTTTGCTTTTGATCTTTAAGGTTAACCCAGAATTGCGAAACCGTAAGAAATTAAATAATTTATGAATTTGTTTCATCTAAAAAATTGAAAAACTTTCTATTAGCTCAATATTATGTACTTTTAATCTAATGAATTTTCCTTCCACCCCAAGTGAATTTATAAAACTAGTAATATAGTGAATATTCAACTATTTATTTGCTAATAATTTATTATTAATATAACTGGTACTAAATTATTTACCTTTTCATAGTGTTCACAATATATTTAAAAACATTTCTCTTAAAAGTTAAAATCTTAGTCGTTATACAAAGTTAGTCATTAAGTTTTAAAATAAAATGAGAATTAGATATTTTCGAAGCAATCCATGATATCGCCGAATCATTAGCAAGATTTTGGTTAGTTTTCAATAGTTTCCTCTGTTTATTAAGTTATATCAAATTGAGGAAAATTGAATAATTAAAGGGCAACAATCAATTTGAAAGGTTGATGGTTGGGCTCAACAAATAAATAAGATTTTTGTAACCTTTGTAAAACTCACTCTATTATGAGGATTTCAAATAAGTAAAATATTTTTTTGTTCTAAAGGATGGAATGATTGAATCCTGAGATAATGCATTAAAATTAATGACTTTTATTGCTATATTTACTTGAATATTAAGAGGTTCAGACAGTTAAGCAAAACCTGTTTTTAAAATATAAAATACAAAGTATTGTTTTGCTGAATCAAATCTTATTAAAACTGTAAGGAATGAAAATTTATTAATTTTCGAGCATATTATTTATAGCACATATCGATTGAGTTTTATAAGAGTTTTGATTACTTTAGTTAAAGTACATTACTTTTCAAAACTAAAATATCTAACTTTCAATTATTTTTATTTATTTCAATATATACAGTATCTAAATATACTATACTATTAATCTGTATACTAAAGACTCAAAATATATCATTTACTTGTAGTTTATAATACTCTTGTAATTTATAACATGAGACTGTGAGCTCATTTCGAGCCCAATGTAAGCTTAAATTCCAATTGTCAAAAAAGTTGTAAAGTTTATAACTATTCATAAACAATCAAAACTAGAGTCTTAAACTCATTTATTGCACTTGAAGTCCAATGACATGTAGTTATATAGAGTTTAAAATCTGAAAACTATTCTATCGATAAAATAATTGAAATCACTCTTTTCTGAATATTAGGTCCACATCAAAATTACAAAACATCAGTGTGGAGGTAATGATCAATAAGGGCACCAAATATTATGAAAAATCTAATTAACTGTACTGTACATAACAATTAAATTTTTGAAAAAATAGGTGCATTAGTCAATCAACAGTTCATTGTTACTGCAGCACATTGTATATATCAGTAAGTATTGAATATTCTACCTTCTAGAATGTTAATTACTTTCATTATTTATTGAAATCCCCCTTTTTCTTAAAAATTTATTTTCTGTAGATTTATCTGATTCTTATTTTTAATTTGAATGCATTTTTCATACGATAGTTTTCATATTAAAAACCTATACTCTTATCAGGAAATATGAATTTATAAGAAAATAAATTCAATATGTAATGTGTTTAGTAATTTGATTGACTATAATAATATGTAGAAATGTTTTAAAAGTATAAATTTTTGACGATTTCTACGATTTTGTATACTGTTTACAGTTAAGATTCATTAAAGTACATACAACCTAATACAGACTGCGGACTTAATCATGCTCCAATAAATGTATTAAGTTATTTTGTCCTAGGAAAAAAATATTCTCAATTTTTTATATCAAATTTCAATGTTAAACATTTTTCTGATAAATATGCCCTTAAATTATTTCGATTATTTCATTTGATCTCTTGAAACCAGTTTTGATGGTCCGATGTTTTTGAATCTTAATCTATTTAACCTGTATTTTGTTAATTAAATTCGTTTGATTCAAATTGATTTTAATACCTAAAACATAGCTCGTGATAAATATTCAATTATTGAAAAGTAATCTTTAAGATCTTTAATATAAGAAAATATATTCTATTAAGGATTCCAATAATTCAGTGTTTAATCTTCAGGAGGTAGAGATGATTATCTTGAAACTCATTATAAGACTCGTCAAACTATTAAGTTAATTGATTGACTGTTTCCCTTTGTTAATGATTCGAAAAAGCCCTCAAATAATTTTTAAGATCATTGTATAACTTAAAAAAGGACCATTTAAGAAGAAATCAATTTCCAAATGCAAAAACTCTCATCTATTGCTAAAATATAGATAAAGATATAGAAAAAGTTGCAAAACCTGCTTCTATGTTAACAATGAATGATGAACTAAACAATACTAACTATTTTAGTGATTTATATTTCTATTTTAGTGAATTAATTTGATTGATGTTCGGAATGGAGTTCACATTATATATTTTATATTCAATCATCGGTTGTATATTAAACACCCGGTTTAAAAGCTTAATACGTTTTACTTGAAATCTTCATATTTATGGGTTTCATAGGATTTATATTATTCATACATTTCTTGAGATTTATTAAGTGAAAAGTAACGAAGCTTTTTGAACAGTAGTTTAGTTTTATATTTTGTTCAAAAATTGCAAATTCTCTAAAACATCGTCAGAAAAAACAAAGATTTATATATAAGTTTAGTCCTCAATGACTTAATAACTCAAAACATTTATAAAAACTAAAAATTGATCTTCGGATAGATTTTTTCTGATTACCATAGTTTAAAATTTGTGAGTTTTAAAACTCTCATTATTCGAAATTTAAATTAAAAACCGGATTTGTTTTGTTTTAATTTATTTCTCTAATGTTCAATCATTGACAACCTCTTCTTCTACTGTATATTGAAAACAATCGATTGGGTGCGACAACAATTTCAAAATTGGGTGCCACTTATTTTTTGTGTTTTAGTTATTTATGTTAACAGAAAGCAATGCCTGACTTAATAAATAACTTATCGATTTTAATTATACAAGTAATACATTATGAAAGCTTTAATTTATGTTTATATTTTACTTCCGGAAATTCCTTCAGTCAAAAGTTGACAAAATATTATGAAATTTATATACTTTTAATTAATTCAATGTATTAAAAAATATCATTGAAATTAATAACTTATCTCTTAATTTTGTGGTATAATCGAGTTCACGAAAAATGCAATGAATTCAAGGCTTAATCAGATTTCACTTTCAAAAACTAGACAATCAGTTCATTCCCTATTTAATTAAAGCACAAACTTTTTCTTTTTTAATGAATACTTAAATTAATTGCTGTTTTTGAATTGAATGAAGAGCGCCGATGGCACAGCTCAATGTTATAATAGGAGCACATGATATAGAGGACCAAAGATTCCAAGACGTACCGCCGCAATACTTTGGAGTCAGTGAAGTTAAACTTCATCCCAACTTTCGGTTTTCAGCCTCACATCCGGACAGATTCGATATCGCGGTCT
>JAQGCH010002324.1:0-12932 GCA_034699485.1 Nanhermannia elegantula
CTGAATCGAATGAGACCGGTTTCAACTTCCTAGACCCTCGGGAACCCCCCCATACCTCCCCGCCCGTGGGTGACCGAGATCTCATTGAAGCCCATGTTGAAAAACAGAGAGATTTTTACAGGGATAACCCCGTGTTGGCGTGGGCGAACGCTAAGGGTCATGGGGTTATCCGAAAACAATGAATATGTAACCAACACATTGCAGAAAAAACATTACGCCCCTTGGGGTTCGAACTCACTACCCTTCGATTGAGCGTCCGAAGCCATAGTACATTGCGCCATCCTCCCCCTCCGACCCGAACCTGTCCACGTCTGGCCAATTTCCGACGGGGATCTGGTCATGTGTGATATCAATTTACTCAGCATGATGAGCTGAATCTATCAAGGTATAGCATGAGGCAATTGGTCATGCCTGTAGGGAGTTATTTAGAATATTGCAGTTAATAATGAATTTTTGAAAATGAATTTACTAAAAATTATGGATGTGTTAGCAGCTAAAAAGATTATGAAATAATAGCAAAAATATTGCACTACTTAATGTATATTTCAAAATTTTTATATCGGGTTGGGGCCTGAAAATGTTTTAGTGTCAGTATGTGTACTATAAAATATATTGTCAGCCCCCAAAGTCTCCTTTGGCTGACCACTAGAACTCACTTGCTTAAGGTTCTTCCAGTTTATATAAGAATTCACAAAAATTGTTTAAAGTTTAAAATTGAACTTTTATTTAAAGAAAAGGATATCATAAACATATAAGACTTTACATTTTTAGGCTTTTATTACAATATTACATAACAAACATTAGAAAAACATCAATAGCTTAGATTATGAATCAGAATCAGAACCATCATCAGACTCCCCACCAGAAACATCATAATCATCATCATCATCCCCTTTAGTTTTAAGAACATGTAGTTATAACACAAAAGAAAGGGATGGCTTTCAATACTAGCTCACACCCGAGCTTTGACTTAAAGACCAATCTCTTAACATTCAATTAATAAGATACAAAATGTAATTACATATGAAATTATATAAAAAGATAATTATGCAAATAAAATATAAGCCTTTAGGCTCGGAAGTAATTATTTACATCTCTTCTCGTGGGAATAAAATTTTAAGAGGTCTCACAATATTAAATCTACCATAACTGTACATTTTGATAACGTATTTAGGAAATAAAGAAGAAATGGAAGAAATTTCAATAGAAATTAGAATAATGGCTGAATTACAAAGCGATCATGTCGTGCAATACAAGTCAGCCTGGATTGAAAACAATAATATTCTTTATGTTCAAATGGAATTGTGTTTCAATACATTGAGAAAAGTAATAGAGTTGAAACAGAAAGAGTTCAATAGAGAACAATTCGCCACAATGTCTCCAATGGAATACTATATTTCCAGCGAAATATTCGTTGAATTACTGGAAAGTGTTAATTATTTACATAAACTCAATCCTCCCATAATTCACAGAGATTTGAAACCAACGAATATTCTTATAACAAATGGAATTAATGGAAGATTTGTAAAGATCGCTGACTTTGGGTTAGCCAAATATCACACATTTGCCGACGAGTCACACACTCAGGCATCGGGAACTCCTAAATATATGGCACCAGAAGTAATCAGTGGAAGAAAATATGACACGAAAGCAGACATTTATAGTTTAGCTGTTATTACACAAGAGCTGTTTGACATCGATATAAATTCGTGAGTGTATATGGTTTAAGAATATTATATTTTATTTAACATTTAAATATTTCTTTCTTCTTTAGATCATCTTCTCTTTCAATTGACAATTCTATACTTTGTGAAAAGTATTTAAATATTACAAAATTAATAATAGAAATGTTTTCTCGAAATATGGACGAAAGACCTGATTGTGAAAAAATTTTGAAAGATAAATGCCTTTGGGCTTTAGAAAGCGTTGATATGGAAAACAAATTAAATAATTTGTCAACAAATGAAATTACGACTATTGACAAGAATTTTATACAGTATTTCATAGAAAAGAAAAGGAAATGTTTTCAGTTAACACATATATATTCAAAAATTGAGTCTAAAACAGAGTTTCAATTTCTTTGGGAATGTTTGTAGTCAGGTAATAATATTAAAACTTAAATGTTATAGATAGGCGATTTTAGGGTAATACTAGATTTGAGCTGGACTGTACAGATTTTGAACTATTTTTAAGAAATCCAGTGCTTAGTCCCCCTTTTGCTTTTTTCGTAAAATAAAAACTTTATAAAATTATCCTTTGGTCCCCCTTTGACTTGTCCAGATAATGTCCAGTTTTGAACTGTCTAAAGTCGTTCACCTTAGTGCTGAACAACAAGTCCAATTTCTGATCGTATTATTAAATTTGTTCTGATAAATACCTTGCTATGTCTCATCATGAAATTAGATAATATAACCAGAAATCTGGTTATGAGTTGAATAAATTTATATTTTAAGAAAAAACGCTTCAAAACAATATAATATTTCTTAATTTTCATTAATTTCATAGCAATAATAATCATTCTTAAAAAATTGTATATTAAAAACTTAATATCAATTCTATGCCATAAACTGATGAGATTTGCGATACCAATGATAAATTGAAAGAAAATCATTTTTGGCCAATAAATTATTTCAAAATCCAAATTAACAATTCCTGCTCTATATGCGTAATCATTCACATTTTCAATCATAAACATTCTTTCTCACATACATTTTCTGTTCCAAAGTGAGAATACTCAAATTTAGTTTAGAAAAATAATTAGTAAAAATGTTAGTTCTCATGTTAGGGTCTATCATATAATTTATAGTGTACGACCAATCAGGGACAAAATTAAGCTCTGTGTGTAAATTCATTTGTTGTGATTTATACATTATTTCTCAAATTGTAAAGGATTAATTATAATTATTTGGAAACATAAATACTTCATTAGGACAGCTAATATTTCTATTAAAAAAAATAACTATATTAAGTGTAGCATATATAATTGTACTGTAAAGCATTTTTAATCTGTACTATATTATGAACATCAATGATTACTTTTTCTTTACATTTTCCTCTAATCCAGTATTTGTTTCGCGTGAATTGATTATCGTTTTCAGTGCAATGAATTTCATTTGGTACAAGAATCAAATCACTTGACTCTCTAGGATTACCTTTAAAAGGTTTTACACAACTAGTGATTTCACTAAACACCACAGCCCAGTATAGTCAGAACGACATAACAATTCTTTTCCGTATTCATTCACTTTTTAAACCAAATCAAATGTATTTGCAGTCATAACATGCAATTTAGGGTTAATTATTTTAATCGTATATTTAAATATAACCATATTTCTAACCTTATCATGATTACAATTAATGGCATTCCAGTAAGTTGTTGGGCACCTGTCCTTACATGCTACGGTATAGTTAAATAAATCCAACAATTTAGCGTTGAGTTTACCGGATTTAAAATCACGGACTATATTTAACAAAAGGTTTTTAGTATAATATAAACGAGTTGTTAATAAAGAGATCGCGCGCATGGCTTTTGGTGCTGTATTTTTGATAAATTGCAAATCAATTTTCGGTTCAAATACTTCTGAAGTCAAGTTTTGTAACATATAATTTAACAGTTGTAAAATTCGTTTTTCTGTGATTGCATTTTGCTTTAGTTCTCATAAATTTTTTAAAGCTATGTTCGATTCTTCTTCAAAATTAGAAATTCTAATCTTTGTTTTAAGACTTTCAGCTAAAGAGGAAGCTACGACATCAGTTGATGTGACATTACTTATGATTGTTAAAACTGCGATCGCATCGATAAAGATAAATCTCTTTTCGCGCATCAAAGCAAATTTAGCTGAGTGTTTGGGAAACCTGCAGTAAACACAGAACTCATTTAATGGTTTAATAAATTCATTTTTAAATAAGTTTTGACACTATTCTTGCAACTTCTTTGTAGCTGAGTCCGCAATCATAAGCTCATAAAAGCGATAACACGGACTGTCATATTGTATAACAGCAGTTACAGTCTCGAGTCCTTTAATAATGGGATTATTTAATTTGTTCCAAATTAATGATTCCATAATAGCTAAACCATTAACATTTGTCAAAGAGATTAAACATAAAATAGAAGCTAAATAAAGGTTAAGCCTAATCGGCAGCTTACGTGCTCTCAGAGATCTGCATAAACCTTCAGATACATTAAAGTTTTGCTCATTCAAAGACTCATCAAAAATTAAATTTGAATGTTCTGTAGCACTTTCACACGAATAATTATAATTATTTTGTTCATACATATTTTGATTGGGATCTGAATCGCTGTGGTCGTCAGAATCACTGTCGCTTGCTTCAGGTGAGCCGTCGCTCGAGGTACTCCTTTCTGGCGAATCACTTAAAGGTTTAAATACCTTAGATTTTAATCTAAACTGTTTAACATTTGAGTTTGGAATGAAAGAAACATTAAAAGGGTTTATTTTTGTAAATATTTTTGATTGTATTAAATGCTTGTTCGTGTTCTGCACCCCAAATGAATGGCACCGCTTTTCGAGTTAGATTAATGAGTGGTTCTATATTAAAATAAAAGTTTTTAATACACTTTCGTGGATACGAAAGAAATCCGATTATAGAACGAACTTCACTAACATTTGTGAGAATCTTTAAGTAATCAATGGCTTGCAATAAGGCGGGTACGGGGCTTATTTAGTTATCTTGTATTAAAAATCCCAGAAAAACACACTTATTCATAAAAGCAGCTTTTCTCTGCCTTTAGAGTAAACCCAAATTCATTCAATTTTTGCAATACATTTTCAACTTTATTTAAATAAATCTCAAAGGTTTCTCCAGGAATAACCAAATCATCTACAAATGTAGCCACGTCTATATATTTCATACAAGTAATCGCCAGATCTACAGCTCTATTGAACGCAGCTGTCGACACTTTTGTGCCATATGGGACATATAGAAATTCATAAAATATCGCTGAGGGGGTTACAAAACCGGTGTATTTTATGGAATACTTATGTAAAGGAATTCGCATAAAAGAATTATTCATATTCAGTATAGTAATAAACTTTGAATTTCGAGTTGTTCTTAAACAAAGTTGAATATCTGAAACCGGAAATCCATCTCTGTATAACTTTATTTAACTGCCTAAAGTCTATACACAATCTCGGTTTATTATCTTTACGCTTAACTAATACTGTTCTTGAAGACCAACTGCTTTTTGAAGGCCTAATATTAACCTTTTTCTCAAGTTTTTCTACTTCAGAATCTATTATTTTCATTTGTTCAAAAGATGTTCGCATAGGAGTACAGCTTACAGGCATTGCATTTTCCTTAACATTTATTTTGTACTCATAGTTCTTAATTCTGCCTATTTTTTCGCTACCGAGAGCCAAAAGCTCGAGGATTGGGTATCAATGATAGTAAATAAATGTTATATAAGCGTTAATATTGACTCTTAATTTGTAGTATACATATAATTATTTAATCAGTGAAAGAGCCAAACTTAATGCTAAATTTTTAAAGCAGAAAAGCCACAGTATAGCATCAGAAGAGCCACATGTGGCTCCGGGAGCCATGGGTTGGGAATGACTGTACTATAGAGTACTATAGTATAACTTGCGGTTAATTAAAGTCCGTTATAAAAGTAAGAATATTTTTTAAATATCTCAATAGTTTTATAGAAATTAATACATAATAATAGACTCCAACTTCAATACATGTCAAATATTCAAATAAAGGCCTTTTGATTGAAATAATTTTTGTCAACAGTTTAAATAAATTTTTAAAAAAACCTGCGTTTTAAAAGTTTTATTATAATATGTTAATGATTAATAAAATTACATAGAATTTAATAATAATTGATATGCCTTTGCGTGTTAGTGAATAAATAGCTGAACACTCAATATATTTTATTTGACGGGTAATACTTCTTCCTAATTGATAAACTGTGTTATTTACCTGATATGGACAAATAGGAGCTAACCCTATGTGAATTTTAGGAGAGATTTTAAACAAATATTGAGGAACATCTCTGACGTGATGATAAAATCTAACGCAGAAAAATATATTATTAGACATTTCAAAAAATTGATTAGATTTTTAACCACAGTTATAATGAGAAAAGATATTTTGGAAACTCGTTTAAAGTAAAGAATTGGTTATAATTAATATTTTGAAATAATGTCCTAAAGTTATGTATGCAAACTATTTTGAGTTAAACTGTTTTAACCAATTCATCTTTAATTTTAACCTAAAATGAATTCCCAAAACAATTTTCACAGAAATATGTGAATCGAAATTTGGAAGAAATTCACTTTCGTTTAATATATTTTCTAAGTTTTTCACAAACTCTATATCTATGAGAGAAAAGCTGAAAAACCCATAGTCTAATAGTTTGAACTTTCATTAATTATTGAAAATGATTATCTGTTGTAAATGAATGAAAACATTTCACTAATAGTTTATAATTGTGTTTTCAATAAATTCATAACTCATTAGGAAAGTTTATTTCTTACATGTAGGGTGACCAGATGTCCAGTTTCAAGCTGAACTGTCCAGTTTTTGGGTTATTTTTAAAAATCCAGTGCTTAATCCCACCCTTTGTGTTTTTCTGAAAATGAAAATTTATGAAAAATTATCCTTTGGTCCTCCCTTTGATTTTTTAAGTTGCCCAGCTAAAGTTAAGCTTTAAAATCAATTTGACCTGTTCACCCTATTATTTGTAATTTGAGTGTCAATTGTTTAACTATATCATTGATAAATTTTCTCATTGATAGCCAAGATTTTTGTGGAAACCCAATTGTAAACTATTAGTGAAATGTTTCCATTTATTTTTAACAGATAATCATTTTCAATAGTTAATGAAAGTTGATACCATTAGACAATGGGGTTTTTAGCTTTTCTCTCATAGATATAGTGTTTATGGAAAACTTAGAAAATATATTAAACGAAAGAGAATTTCTTCCAAATTTCGATTCATGTAAAGAATTATGATTACTTTGCCTTAACATATTTTGCAAATTCTTTAATTATTAACACCAATGGTAAGCATCATTCATAATAAAGTATTGTAGTATTTTCTTTCTTTATCAGGAGTTCATTATCTGTGATCAATGGCGGAGATTTATTTGGCTGAACATTAATTAATAAATCAGTTGTGTTTCCGCCCCAATAAACTATTTGATTATCAGTCGAGAGCTTAATGCAATTATTACTCATTTTTATAGTTTTATAATATTCATCAAAATCTATTTTTAATTAATGAGCATTTTAGGCATTAAATAGTTATACCTAAGTTATAAAAGACACAGAAGTTATAAAATAATATAGAATTCTAAAGTATTCTATAAAATGAACAAAAAAAAATATTCTTTTAAATAAAGTATATTATGGATATTCGATGTTTTGGAACTATACATTTTCTTTTCCATAGAGAAATCTATTAACTTATGATATATTGATATTAATTTCTATTAATATAGTTAATTAATTATAAGAGTGCAAAAAATTTATGTCAAGTATTAGTTCTTTTGATAACAAAAACTAATGAACTATACCTGAGCTAAAGTTTGAATTTATATATATTAATGTTTATAAAATGAATGCTTCACTTAATTATATCGCAAACCCTTATCTTTCCGCATCTTTTCCGGAGTGATGAGAACACGTCTTTGTTTGGCCGACTGTACATATATAGAAGTGTACTGTACAGCAAATTATAGCACATTATATATAAGCATTAAATGTACCAAAACTTTGCATTAGTATTAAAATTGCTATAAAACCCTAATTCTGGACCATTCGTTCAGAACTTAATATATACTCAAAACAGAACAGAATTGAATTTCTATCAAATGATTAATTTTTTTAATTAAGTCATAAAATAGATATCAAACAAAATAAAGATTAAGAAAACTATAGTAATGATTGAACTAATCTTCTGATACTTTCTAATAGTCTTCAAAACCAAATATGAGCGGAATTTACTTTGAATGCGAATAACAGAAGTTCTGACGTTTCGATAGATTTGTTTCTCTATTTTCATCGCAATATTCACTCGAAATCTTCTCTCAATAGTAATAACAGACTTCTTAAGCAATTCATAGTTTTGTTTTTCATTTTTCATCGCTTTCATTGCTCTGAACTTTCTTTGAATCAAAACTACTGATGACTTAATCATTGGATAATTATTTCTTTCGCATTTCATTTGAAGATAAGACCGAAATCTGCGCTGAATTACAATAATCAATGACTTAATAGTCTCATAATTTTCTTTTTCTGATTTCATTGCTTTAATCGCTCGAAAATAGTTTTGAATAAACAAAACATTTTTGCGAAGCATTTGATAGCAATCTCTTTGCGCGTATTTATTGATACCCTTTATTCTGTTATAAACTGCATTTTTCATAAAAAATTGAAACAAAGCTTCACTTTTTTGCAAAAATTGAAACAAAGCTTCACTTTTTTTGCAAAAATTTATTGTAAACTAAACTTAATATTTATAAATTATTTTAATTATAAGTACAATCAAATTATAATAGGATCACATTTTTGTTTTTACGTTTACTTTTATCTAGTGTTGGGTTAGTCTTTGGGACTGAGACGAAAATTTTAGTCTTCGTCTCCGTCTCGAAGTCTAAAATTTTTTAAAGACGAAGACTAAGACTTAAATAGCGTGTTATTCGATTCATTTGGTTCCCATAATTAATAAAACTTGAAATTATATAAACAATTATAAATATTATTTTACAGTCTAACAAAAGTTTAAATAAATATGAGTATATTTTACTTAGGCGAGGGGGTCAGTCAAAAGCGTACAAACTCATATTCTACTATATGTTTAATATTAGGTCACGTGTGAAAATGCATGCATGGGGGGGGGGGGGGGAGGGGGGGGGTCTAAGAATTTACTTTTTTTGCGTGTTGAGTCAGTCTTTGGGACTGAGACCGAAATTTTTTAAAGACGAAGACGAAGACGAAAATAAAAGCTGAGACGAACCCAACACTACTTTTATCACATAATTTACTAGAATTTTCATTTATAAGAGATTCTAAACCTTTGTAATAAGTTTTATACTCATCGGCATTACTTCAGAGAGTTTTATAAGATTTTCGTATTTCTTTAAAGATAAACCTTTTGGTTTCATTTGTTTTGATAAGGATTTTAGAAAATCGGTGTCAAAATCACAATTATTTTTTGTTATATTGAATTTTATGAATTCTTTGTCTTTATGACTAGTTTTTATGTAACAATTTGAAGAATTTTTGCGCACTTCAAATAGCTTTACAAATTGAAAATAGAAAGGCTTATTATATTTTGATAAATCACAGAATTTTAGAATATCACTAATTTTACTTCATTCACATTTATATTTTTCTCGAATCCTTTATTAAATTTAAACAATGAGTAGTTGTGTATATTTTAAGCTCAGTTTTTAGTTTTTTATTTATATTTGAATGCAATGAATCGCAAGAATTGTATGTGTGAACAGATTCTAAATACTTAAATGTTATTCTTTCATAAGGAATGCTTTTATCATTAATTATGTAAATTAGATTTGAAAACAATAACCAGTTTTTACTTTGAAATCCATTCAAATAACCACATTTTGCATAAAATTTACAACAAAGTTGAGGTGTTCGGAGGCATTTGATAAATAACAATACGAGTTGGGATTTTCGCCTATTTCGCAAAATGTTTGGTTTGTTATATAAATTTTTAGTGCAAAATAGCTCTCACTTATATCTAATTTTGGTATAGGAATCGTTTTCTGAGCATCGCATGTACTGCTATAGAATCTGTGAGATTAGAATCTTGATTCATACATATTCGCGATTCGGTATAATTTTGAACGTGTTTACTGTGTTCATTACAAACATCGCAATTGCATTCATTATTTTGAGTTAAGTGCAATTTATAAATCATGCATTTTTGCACATATCTGTACAACTTTGCTTAAATCCTATTTAAGTGACTTTCTATATTCATTAAAGTAATTGAAATTACAAATTTCAGGTCGATTTTTATCAATATTAATAATAATTGTATTATTGTTATGTCTTGGCTCAAACCCCATCTTTTCATAAATTAATTTATATACTTTTATTGGATTCATAGAATAGTTATCACTAATACAGTAAAAGCTCGATATAACTGACCGTCGATGTAACGAACAGCTCGTTATAACGTACATAACTGGAATCCCGTTCGGCTATTAACTTAAGCTAAAATCCATTCGATATAACGAACACTCGATTTAACGAACAAAAAATTTTACCCCTTGAAGGTTCGTTATTTCGAGCTTTTACTGTACTTATTAATGTTGTTTTTGGGCGCCTATTATTATATTTAATTCATATTTCGTTATACTGGTCATATTTGCTTTTATACAGAGTATAACTTAATTCAGTCAAATTCAAGTAAGATTGCAGTTTAATTTACACTTAATTTTTCATTTAATCATTTTATACAAGAGTAATAATCGGATTAAAATTTAATAATTAAAATTGCAAACAATAGAAAAATTAATTGTAATAATAAAATCATACAATATTATAAACACAATAAACTAATTTCATGTCATAGAATTGAGTTTAATTTTAATAAAACGCATTATACAAAAAATATATTATTTCAATTTTAATCGAAAATTTTGTTTCAAATATGAGAATTCAATATAACTAGTGGATGATATTTTTGAGAAATTTACTTCTGGAGTCTCGACACTTCTCTGAATTAAATTAGCATATTTTTTTAATGAACTTTATATTTTATTTAATCACGACTTAAATTTAGGTATTTTTTACAAAATGCCATACACTTAGTGTTTCGGGCGCTTTACAGCTACCCTTCATTAGTGGCAGTGATAAAGCGCCCGAAACACTAAGTGTATGGCATTTTGTAAAAAAAATGGCTGAATTTAAGTTGTGATTAAATAAAATATAAAGTTCATTAAAAAATGTCACACAACTTCTTAAATCTAAAATCATAAATTAACATAACGTAACATTTTTCTCGGCCAACTCCCTAATGAGAGGGGATCTCACCTTTAGCCCAGAGTTAGAGTGAGATTTTTACAAGTGTTACCTGTGTTGGCGTGGGGCAGATGCTACGGGCCTAGGGATTGCTCGAAAACAATGAATATGTGGCCGGTATATTGCAATCAAAGAAGAACAGCGAGGTTGGGATTTGAACCCACGACCCTTCAATCATGAGTCCGGCACCATACCCAATGCGCTACAATGACTCCTTAAATAAGCATATTGTGAACTTTTATGATTTTTTGAATTTATTGATCATGCTACTATATAATTTTTTTGTTAAAACTCGCCATAGAAACAAAATTTAAGATGTGATATTTTCGGTATACAGATCTACATTTAAAAGGCTTAAAATGATAGTTAACAAGACCACCTTTACCCCATTTATGGGTACCGAATTGTTAAATAAATAAACATAAGAAAAAATATGATAATTTTAATTCATATTTTAATAATCAAAATCTCGAGACTTGAGAATCAATACAAATAATTAATTATCTAATTGTTAGCTCATAAATAACTTTAAATTGTTCATTACAAGAACATTGTTCCAGTCTTTATCAAATCCAAAGTGATGTTGTGCCATTACAAAACATTTCTCATAATGAGAATTGGGTCCTTTTTGTTTCCAATTTGTGTAGTCAACAATAGAGTTATCCAACCAAACGAGATAATTAGCTGTCAGAAATACGTTTGCAGCTAGATATATACCGTCACCATAGTTAGGCATATTATTTGTGATAAATGAAATGGTAATGATTATTGTAAATATTCTGAACATTTTTGCAAAATAAAAATCTTAAAACAGATTATTATTAAAACAGCTTATAATTAAATAATGAACACCTAAATACACACTCGATTTTGTGTTTCAATGAAGATAGAGGTACATTTTCATTAATACCCGTCAATTTTTTAAATTTATGCACCAGAAATTGAAAATAAATTTTCGCGTTGAAACCCGATAAAACCCGATTAACCCACCCCGAATCAGCCTGAAAATTAAACCCGAATATTATTATCTCTAATTAATAATGTTAATAAAAATATATTATTTAAATTTTAAACAATATTTAATAATAACAGAATTCACTAAAACTATTCAATATTTAGCTGACAAATAACATTTAATTGAAAATCGCACAAATAATTATTCCAGTATTTTCCAAAATAACCTTCAGTTGTTTGTGCCATTGAAACACATTTTTCATAGTAAAAATTGGGTTCTCCCTCTCCCCAATTTGTATAATCAACTGAAGAGCCATCCAACCAAACGAGTTGATCAGATGTCAGAAATACGTTTCCACCAAGAAATATACCATCTCTATAGTTTGGCATATTATTTGTGATGAATGAATAAATAAATTCATTTTCTGCGTTTGAATGTATTTTAACAGTTGTACCGCCGTATTTACTACATATTGACTGATACCCATTGAAATCTGCTTTCTTTTCATTTTGTGACTTAGGAAAAAAATATATTTTACCACTAAATTCTTCACTAATTATATTGTGAAATAAGAGTGTCACTAATTTCGTGAGCTTAGACAATTCGTTCTGTGCAGTGTGCAATTCATTAATTGTATGATGGATTACATCTCTATTAGAGTTCACCTCTATATCTGTTTGTGAAATCTTTGAGTTCAAACTTTCGATATCTTCCTTATTTGAATTTACTTCTAGTTCTGTTTCTGAAATCATTTCAGTTAAATTATTAAAATTATTCTTTAGCGCAACGTTGAGTTCACTAATTTCTTGCTCTATAACTAACTTATTTGATTTTAGCTCTGAATCCGTTTCTGATATCTTTTCGGTTAAATTTTCAAAATTTCTCATATTTTGATTTTTAGTGATTATATAATTTCTTTGTAAATGTGGAAAAGACCAAAATTGTAATTTCTGACAAA